>LPNX010842406.1:110249-128697 GCA_001517045.1 Pseudotsuga menziesii | reverse complement strand
TTTTTGGTAAAAGTGAAAGTGAAATTAGGAAAAGAATAAAAATATTATTATTTTTATCTTTCCTAATCTTGTCCACCTAAAAAGACCACAGGTGGAAAACAAAATTAAAAAAGGACTTCTTATAAGAGTCAAAGGAAAAAATAAAAGTACCTTTTTGGTAAAAGTGAAATTAGGAAAAGAATAAAAATATTATTATTTTTATTTTTCCGAACTAAAGGACTTCTTATAAAAGTCAAAGGAAAAAATAAAAGTACCGTTTTTGTAAAAGTGAAAGTGAAATTAGGAAAAGAATAAAAATATTATTATTTTTATTTTTCCTAATCTTGTCCACTTACAGGTGAACAAAGGCTATAAAAGAAGATCAAGCCTTCTCATTTGTTACACACACTTTTGCTCTCACAGGTGAAGAAGACTATCTTATGTTCAAACCCTCAGCTAGGGTTTTATTAGCAAAGTCCATCTTCAGCATTTTTGCACAGCTATCTTCAACATTCTATATTTTTGGGCAATTTTCAGCAGTCTGATATTTTCGGGCAGTTTTCAGCAGTCTGATATTTTCAGGCAGTTTTCAGCAGTCTGATATTTTTGGGCAGTTTTCAGACAGTCTGATATTTTCGAGCAGTTTTCAGTAGGCTGATAGTTTTGGGCAATTTTCAACAGTCTGATATTTTCAGGCAGTTTTCAGCAGTCGATATTTTCGGGCAGTTTTCAGCAGGCTGATATTTTTGGGCAGTTTTTCAGCAGTCCAATATTTTCAGGCAGTTTTCAGCAGTTTGATATTTTCGGGCAGGAGAGAGAAAATCTTAGTTTTTCTGAAAAAAGCCCTAAATTGGTAATTTTCTGTAATTCTGGAATTTGTGGGTAAAATTATCAGTCTGATTTTTACTAATAAATTTTATAGTTACTGTGGTCAAAATCCAGATCTAGATTTGAGGAAATTTTTGAAGAATTTCTTAAGCCATCTCATTCACGAGATGAGCTATCTCATTTACGAGATAAGCTATTAATGCTTTTGGGGTTTTTGTCCCTTGAAGGTTTCCCCAGTGAAAAATATTGTGTCCATGTGTGCTGATGTGATGAATGTGTTTTTACTGCACTGCTGATCTATTTATGTTTATCTGCAAATTTTTAAAGTTTATGCTAATGCTGAAAACTCAACATAAAGAAGCTTTAAACACCTAGATCTAGTCTTTAAAAGAATGCAAACTTTAACATATTAGCTTTTGATCTTCTTTGAAAGAAACTAATTAGCTTAAGCATGCAAGAGTAACCAAAGAAAGATTTAATTTAAAAGTCAAGGAAGGAGAGAAGAAGAAAGAGCCCGAGCTCGAATGTCAAGATCTATGGAGTCTAATGGTGGGAAGTGGAGGGACTATGTCCTTCTGAAAGTGCTTGAAGAGATGGGAGAGTCAACCTAGATCAGCCACTCCTTCAAATGAGATAACTTGCACAGCTTAAACTACTTGCAACGAGAGCATCAAATTTGGTACTTCCTATACCAGAGATCAAAATAGTATGCATATGAACAAATAAAACATACAAATCCCAGATCTCTATGCATAGGTAATAAATAAATGAAATTGAACCCAAATCGTTTATCCTACTAACTAATAACAATTCTTCAAAGGCCAGATTAACACAAATGCAACAAATAGAAATAACTACACGATTACCTCATAAACCATTGACAATGTTCATCCACACACAATTGCAACACATAGTAGACCTCCAAAGCCTTCTTATTCAACTCATAAAAGATATTACAATAGCCTAGAGCCTAAGCATGGGTTCCACACTCCAATCATCAAGAATGAAGAGAGATGCCTTGCTTAAATAGGAAAAGGGAGCCCAAACCCAAGGAGGGCGAATTGGTCAAGTGGAGAGAGAGCTTGAGTTAGAGAGGAGTGAACTTCAATTGATTGTGAGTTAACTAGAGGTGATAGGCGCCAACTCTCGAGAGGTTGGTTGCCCCCCTCTTTAATAAGTGACACCTTTGCTCCACAAATGCACCCCTCTCATAGATGAATGTGCCACCCTCATCTTGAAGATCTCCATCACATCAATCAAATGTCGAATGAAAAACTTTAAATTGAGACTGGATTGCCACCACTGCAGATGACTAAAACATGTCCCAAATATGTTCCCTAATTTATGGGATGCCAATTTTTTCTCATTTATTTGACTTTTTAATTCACTTTTCGAGAGCATAAAATTAAGTGATTAAAAATCACTAATTTCACTCCCAAAGTGGGTACATAGCTAAAGTGGGTGCTCTAAGTTAGAAAACGAGCACCCTCGTGGCAAATTACCCCTCCAAGTACTACTTTTATCACTTATTGAATTTTTACAATTAAAATATTAGGTTTTTGCAGGAAATTTTTTATTAACGGAAAATAAAAGAATCCTAGGGGGAACTTGACACAAGTCCATGAGACTCAAAAATAATGACTAGCGTGGTAATATATATTGACACTAGGATTTAATAACCCCCAAGGCCTAACCACAAGGACAATTACTCCAGCTTTGGAGGATTGAGTGCAAAACTCGAAAAATTATAAGTCGTTGAAAAACGATATATAATTAACAAAGACAAAAACACTCTAGAGTAAGCGGACTAGTGACCAAGTCTCAAGCAAGCCAAGCCTTTTACAAAAGGTCAGCATGTTACGTCATTTATTACAATTACCCCATGGGGGTATGAACATGTGTGAAAGAGAAAACTGGGCCAAAAATGGCCTGCTGGACTTCTGAACTTCTAATAATGAACAAGTAACTTGTTCAAACTCTGGCGGCTCAACTGCAAGTCCATCAAGTACAACTTGGGGGGTGACATACCCGATGACCTCATAGTGCCTTTAGGGCCACAAGATACTGAAACTATTATCCTGAATACCCTTCAATACTAAATTTCGTTTTCTATTGGTTCAATTAAAATTTACAGTGGAATTATGTATGCAATTAAACACCTAGATATAAAATAAACACACACGTGATTGTTACAGTTATTTTCTACATGAATGCATTCACTCAATGCCATTAATTATGTGCATTTCAACCATACAAAAAGAGTGATTACTTAAAATACAAAACATAAATAAATACTAATCATTTATACACGAATAGAGACTTATCTTAAAAATATAACCAACTGACTACAGACCAAGGACGTTCTTCCCAGTCGTAGGCTCTGTCAGGCCATATCTTTCTTTGACAGACCACCCTGAGCTGGGACTACTAAAACACAAGAAGGTATCGAGTTCTCTAGCTACATTTATCCCAATCCGCTAGCACTCCTTCCCCATCATCCTGCACAACCCAAGGAATGGGGCTCCCTTCTCTGAGTTAACAGTCCCTCGAGTTTGTTACCCCAATTCCTTTCTAAGGCTCTAGCACGGGCTGGACAGGAACTCTCTGTGTCAAGACTCCAAGGAACTCAGTTGTTATCGATATGGATCCAAAGTACAGTCCAGGTGATGGTGGTGCGAGTGAAGGTGGTTCAAAGATGACAACAACTGATAGCTAAATCATGGAAGAATGATGGAAGAATGGACTAGTTCTTAATATGCATGTTGAGAACTAGCCAAGTGGCATGTGAGGATGATAGGACCTAGACAAATGGCATACATGGGATTGGACACCTTTTTCCCCTCTAATCCCAAGCTTAGGATAATTAACCCAAAATTATGGTTAATGAACTTTTATAAAGAGGGATTAATAAAACTAGGATAAAATGAATACTAAGAATAATGACTTAACTCATAAGTCACTAGGGCTATCTCCCTTCTAACCCCATTCTCACTCTCCCCCCTTGTGGAATTATAATCCCCCATCTCTTCTTCGTCCTTTAGTCTACAGTAGTCATGGATTTTATATTAAAAAGTGAAAATATAAATAATAACATAATCTGGTTATGTTGAACCATTCATATCCAACTTCTACCCATTTCATCAATATATACATACTGGAGTCAAAAACGGGGTGTTATATTCCTCTCCCCCTTACTTTATGCATTGTCCTCGATGCATGTCACCACTATTTATATATACAAAATTTTAAAATAATTGCAGGTATGCCTCCCGCATAGTGTCCCCCATCTCCCACGTTGTTTCTTCACGATTGTAATGTGTCCACTAGACCTTTACCTGCTCGATGGCCCTGTTCCAAAGCAATGTGACTTTCGTGTCTAGGATACGCATTGCTAGCACTGGCATATCTCCTTTTGGTTCCACCTAAATCAAATCCCAATCAATAATGTGGTTAGGATCAGACACATACATTTTCAATAAAAATAAATGAAACACAATATGCACTTGTATGCAGACAGGGAATGCAAGCTCGTATGCAACAGGCCCTATCCTAGCTAATATTTCAAATGGCCCACAATATCTGGGCGTTAGCTTAGGACATATCCCAAGCTTCAGGAAACTTTTCTTTGGACTAAGTTTTAGATATACATGATCACCAATTCTAATTCTCTTGCTATTCTGCCTTTGTCTGCATAACTTTTTTGTCTGTCCTATGTTGTTTATAAATTATGCTTAATCTTAACCATTTGTTCTTCCATTTCCTTAAGCTATTCTGGCCCAATAACCACTTTGTCTGCTCGATTATGCCAGCTGATTGGACTGAATGAAGTGTGCAGTCTTTGTCGAATCATCCACCACTACCATGATTGAACCATGTTGTTTTACTGTCCTAGGTAAATTGGTGATGAAATCTATTGTCACTACATCCCATTTCCATTCTGAAATGGATGAAATAATCATGTTGGATGCCCATGCTCAACCTTTACTTTCTGACATTCCATACACCTTGCTATGTACTCAACTATGTCTGCCTTCATTCTTGGCCAAAAATACTGACTTTTTACTATTGTAATAGTCTTTTGATATCCAGGATGTCCTACATATGGTACCTTGTGTATTTTATCCATTAACAACTTTTGTAATTCAACAAAATTAGGAATGTAAATTCTATTATTATTCATAAGAATCCCATCATTTTCCAACATGTATCTTTTAAATTTTTGTTGTAAATTTTCCTATTGTAGCCCTTCTTTTGCCTGGATATAATGTTGATCTCAAATAATAGCTTCAAGAATTTTGGCTTTTAAATCTGATTTGCACATGCTAATGGTTGTAGCATCCATTGTATGTACTCTTCTACTCAATGCATCTGCAACCTTATTCTCCCTGCCCTTAGTGTGTTTGATTTCAAAATCAAACTCAGATAGAAATCCCAACCATCTTGTTTTTCTTGCATTTAAAGTTTGTTGCTCAAATATATATTTCAATCCAGTGTGATCCATTCTTAATTCAAACTTTTTGCACATGAAATAATGTCTCCACATCTTTAAGGCATGCACTATAGCATCCAATTCCAAGTCATGTCGCATAATTTTTCTCATGTTCCTTCAGCTTCCTAAATTCATAAAAAACTACATGACCATCTTGCATGAGTATACCACCAATTCCTTCTTTGCAAGCATCTGTACATACCACATAATATTCATTTGAATTAGCAATTTTGAGAATTGGTGCACTCGTAAGAATCCTTTTCAACTGTTGGAAACTTTCTTCATACCTGGGTGTCCATTCAAATTTGACTCCTTTCTTCTGTCGGGACGTAATTGAATGTGCTACTTTTGAGAATCATTTACGAATCTTCTGCAATATCCAGCTAATCCAAGAAATGATCTGACCTCTAATACATTCTTGGGTGTATGCCACCCCATGATAGCTTCGATCTTTATTGGGTCTACTGGTACCCCTTCTCAAATATGATGTGTCCCAAGTCTTGAATTTGTTTCTAATAGAAAAAGGAGCATTTACTTAACTTGGCATATAATTGATTCTCCATCAACACCTGTAGAACTAATCTCAAATGCTCCTCCACTTATTTTCAATAAATCAGAATGACAGCCAAAAACACAATGACAAACTTATCCAAATATTGCCTAAATATGCCATTCATTAAGCATATAAAAGTAGTTGGTGCATTTGATAATCCAAATGGCAATAACACAAACTCATAATGACCATATAGGGTCATGAAGTTGTTTTGTTGATATCTTCATCCTTTATTCTCATTTGATTTTAACCCGGTCTTAAATCTATCTTGGGGTAAATCCTTGTCCCTTTCAATTGAATGAACAAGTCATCAATTCAAGGCAAAGGATATTTGTTCTTCACTGTGATTTTATTTAATTGTTTGAAGTCAATAGCAATGTCAATTCCCCATCTTTCTTCCTTACAAAGAGCATTGGTGCTCCCCAAGGAGACACACTTGGTCGTTTGTACCCCTTCTTCGACAATTCTTCAAGCTGCATTTATAACTCTTTCAACTCGGGTGTACTCATTCTATATGGTATTTTAGAAAATGGGGTAGCTCCAGGCACCAGGTTGATAGAAAAGTCAATATCTCTTTTTGGTGGTAACCCAGGTAATCCTTCAAACACATCTGCATATTCCTATAATATTGTGAAATCCTCATGTTTGGGGCATTAATCATTTTTTGGTTCCTCAACATGAGTTGCATACAACTGACACCCATTTCTGAAACATCTTTTAGTCGCATAGCTGAAACCTACCTTATAGAAATAGGCCTTGGAATACCGTTTACTATCTTATTACTTCCTTCTTCATCAAAAGAAGTGAGAATCTTATTATGGAAATCTAAAATGACATGGTGTGCATCTAAGCAATCCATTCCAGTAAGTACATCATAAGAACCAAGAGATATAATGTTCAAATCTACAAATGTATGGAGTCCATTCATATCCAAGGGACAACCTTTTACTATCTCATTGATTCTTCTTCTTTTGGTTCGGGTAGCCAATTGTACCAACCATGATTTACCATGCTTTCTTTTCTTTAACTTAAATCTTTCAACCAAATTGGGAGCAATATAACTATGACTTACCCCTAAACCAATTAAAATGGCAATGGGTTGATCAATAATCTTACCTCCAATCTCAATCATAATGGATCGGTGTGTTAACGCCTGAGTTGCACTCAGTCAGACTTTCAAGTGAACCAGCAAAGATGAACAAACAATTGTTCAAACCCAAAGCTCAGAAATCCATCAGGCCTTCTTGGCCCTTTTTTTTGTATCACATGTTCATACCCCCTTGGAGAAATTGTAATAAATGTGCTAGCATGAGTTGTATGTAAAAGACTTGGCTCCCTAGACTTAGATATCAATCTGACTAGCCCAAAGTGTTTTTTCCCTTTATAATTATTGGTTGTTGAACAAACGACTAATAATTTTTGAGGTTTTCACTCATACCTCCAAAGTTGGGGTGGGCGTCTTGGTGGTTAGGCCTTAGGAGGTTATTAGAGTCTGAGTGTCAATGTATATGAGCATGCTAGGCATCAATATTGAGTCGCATGGACATGTGCTAGGTCCCCCTACGTTTTTGTTCAATTTCGAGAAGAAGAAAAAAAATCATTTTTTAGGCCATTTTTTAATGGTTTAATTAAAAAATTTGTAAATGGCATAAATACTTGATCCGGAGGCGGGAATTTGGTGTGGGAATGCTCGTTTTAATACTCAAAGCATGCTCTTTACCCCAAGACCCACTTATCATATGCTCTGGGCGATTAAAAAGTCACTTAAATCCATTTCTTGCTAACAGAGCATCAAAGTGTCAGTTTAATTGCTAAAAGTGCGACAAATTGGCATAATGACAAAGTTGAAAAAATCAAAAAAGGACATGGGGTGACATGGCACCTTTTGTCCCCCATGATGGCGACCTCATCCAAGTTGAAAGTGTCACATTTAAGTGAGTTTGGGATACCGAGTGAATAATTCATAAATCAAATACTCGCCCTCAAAGCTCACGTCATGTGGCCCAAGCGAAGAAGATGGCATTTGGTTGGTAGATTGGAGATTTGTTAAAGTGGAGAGGTCATGAGTGTGAGGAGTGAGGTCGCCTACCTCATGAGAGGTGGCGCCTCCTCCATAATGATCACTCGCGTGAACTCAAGCATGAACCACAAATCACTCATGCAACTTGAGTTCTACTCCAAGCGTGAGATGCGCCCCTCCCTCCTGGGTTTTTCTATTTAAGCAAGGCATTTTGCCATTGTAAGGACAAAAAGATTGAAGCTCTGCCATTTTGCTATTGTAAATGTGTTTATCTTTTGATGAATAAGAGCTTTGGAGGCTACACGGGTGTATTATCTCGGTTGTGTGGATGTTATTTGTCTTAGTGCTTCATTGAGGTAATCATAGCTTAGCTAGATTTGTCTATTTTGCTTGTCTATTCACTTGCCTTAAGAGTGATTGTTTCTAATCCATAGGAATGAAGAGTTAAATGGATACTTTCTAAATCTTTCATTTATGTGTTTATGCTTGAAGACTAATGGATTTTTCATGTTGAGTTTGTTTATTTGCATGATCTCCTAATCTTAAGTGTAGGCCTTACAGACTTGACAGGCTTCTTTGTGGCAAGTTTATACTAAGTTTTCAGGTGCTTTATTCTGGAAAGAATGAGATTTTAGTTTGACTTCTTCATTCTTGATATCTAAAAAGAAAGACAAAGTTCCTCTTTGATCCACTCATAATGGCTTCCGGGTTCAAGATTCAAGAAGTCTTCGTTACTTCAACTTCTCTCAAACCCTTCTTTCTACTTCTTCTTGTTACCATTACTTGTAAATGTAGATCTAGTTTTACTAAAAAGAACTAATCATTTCTTAGATCTCGTCTTCAAGATTTAGATCTCAAGCTTGTTCATGTTTTTATCCGTATCAAGTAGATCTAGCTTAAGAAAATTTCAATTTTTTGCAATCATCTTAAAGATAGATCTTAAGTTTGCATGAAAGGAGCATTTTCTTTAAGATCATTAAGGTTTACATCAAGCATCTAGTGCATCATATTGGCTGCCTAAAAGCAAGCCAAGATCCCAAGGAAAGCTTGGTTTCCTTGAATATTTTTCTCAACACCTAACTTAGATTTTTTTTAGGAATTTTTCAAAGATCGTTCAAAGACACTCTTAAAGTGTCTTTGAGCATCTTCTGCATTTGATAGCTTGCTGATTTTTGTAGGTTTAGCAAAAAAAAGGAGGAGGTGCTAGCGAAATTGAACAAATAAAAGACCCAACGAAGCTTCCTTCTTCACAAAAATCTTTTTTTAATCAAATTTGTAAGCCTTTGGATCCAAATTGTAAGGACCAAAGAGCACTTCTTCCATATTGTAAAATTTTAATAAAACATTTGAGTAGGCTCCTAAGAGCCCACTCCTCATCCCCCTAAGGGGATCCGCGTCAATGCCTTTTTGTGATTTTTGAGTTTTAGTTGGTTTAATTTTCGTCTCCGGTTTATTTGTTTATTTTATCAAAGGAAAAGAAATACTTACCCCGCGCTCTTTTGAGTATCCTGAAAGGGGGAAAGAGATTTGTGGTAGGATTAATTAGAAAACCTTTTTTTCTTTTGTCATGTCTTTCAGCTTTAAAATTAACCTGGTTGTGCTCTCCCGAATATCCTGAAAGGGGGGAAGAGACTCGCAACCGTGAGTATTTAATAAACACCACGTTAGGACTTTAAATAAAAATTAATGAAGGCTCCTTCCCCGTATGCTCTGCACTACTGCAGCTTGTCTGATCAACTAGTTGTACCAGAAAGGAATACGAGTGACTAGAATAATAGGAAAATCCACATAAGCCTGCTTCTTGAGAAATTGGGAGATCGCAAAGAGTAAATACCACAGAGTCAAGGGGCTAGTCCAAGTAGGTTATGCCTTGCCCCGTTGGACACTTGGTAAAGCCACTTTAGCACTCATTTCAAAAGAGCTTGCCTTGTTGGGCCAAACCCAAAATTAACCCACTCCCTTAATCACTCATTTAATAATCTAAAATTTACCAACCGAGACACTGCAATACTTTCACCAAGACTACACTGGCAACCCTCATATGCAAGCACTTTCTTCATTTGGCACTGTTCTACTTTACTCTCTTTTGCATAAATCAATTTCGCAATGTGTCTTGAATGATTTGTCTATTCTCTAAAAGTTGCTAAGAGTAATTTATTTGCAGTAATTGGTCGGTAACATTTTAATCCATTTCATGTTTAACTCCTAGATTCTTTTCTTTTGTCTTAGAATAAAGACCATAGATTCCTTTTATTAGAGACCAACCCCCTTCGCTTCACTAGGAGTTAGCCTAGATGGAGGACTTGAGTATCTAGTAACAGCACTTGGCTCGAGCTTTCCCCCAAGGTCGCACCTAGTGGCTTGAAGATTTCTGCCACATGACCCGAGGTGCAAATTAGGTGGCAACACAATGCTCTTCGTGTCTGTTATCCAAGGCTCCATAAATTTTGGGAATGTCTCTAGCCGCATTCTCCATTGTGCTTGCTTCTTGTAGGTTATGCATAGTTCTCATCTAGTCTCCTCTATGAGGACAATTTCTAAATGCATGATTCCCTTCACATCCCAAACATTTAAATTGTTGATTTGTCCTTTTCCTTGAGACTTTGTCATCATTGGTTCATTCTGGATTGGATCACTCTATTGGAATGAACTATGCTGATTTCTCAAGAAGGGAGGTTGGAATCCTTTCTTCTGTTGATCTTGCTTATCTCTTTGCTTATCCCTCCAAGATTTATGTACATATTCTCTTCCTTTATTCTGATTATATAGATGCTTAGCCTTTTGGATTGCCTCTTCAAGGAATTTGGGTTCATCATATTGGATTCTTTGTAAAAGGTAAGCAATCCACTTAGAAACCTCTAGATACTTTGTCTTCCTTAATAAACCCAACGTACCTCAACAACTCTAGAAATATTTTCTCATAATCTTCCATGCACATAGCTCCCACTTGTGCTCAAAGAACTCCATTTTCTTCTTATAATAATGTTCAGATAAATACTTCTGTTGAAAGTACTTTTTGAATTGTTTCTAGAAAACTCTCTTCTCACTAATATCCCTCACTTCCACTAGCTGATCTCACCAAATGGAAGCCTATCCTTGTAGGTTATAAATGGGAATTTTGGCCTCGATATTTTAAGAATAATTATTCAATCACAGGTATTTCCTCATTCCTAACAACCAAGCTTCGGCATCTTCTTGTTCTCACCATCAAAGATAGGTGGCTTAATCTTTCTAAACTTCCTTTGCAATACTTCTTCCTCATGTCTTCTTTTATGATGCCTCCTTAGAGACATTTTTGCGTTGATGCTAGAATCTTCTGTTGTATAAGATCTCTTGTCTACATGAGGTGGTGAATAATGAGGCCTATGACCCTTAGCAACACTTTTAGAGTGTCTAGATTTTTCATGAGATCTCTTCTTTAAATTGTCCATGTCTTCTTTCCCAGGGAAAAACTAATACAACCAACATTTTCCTCTGTAGCAAGTTCAATCTTTGCATAAGTTGAGTATTCACTTGATTTTGTTGCTCTTGAGCTATTAGCATTCTTTCATTATCAACTCTGTAACTCTGTACTTCCATCCTCAAGCTTCTCATAGTTTCCACCAGCTCTATTGATTCTATATTATTTCTATGTTTATGAGATTTTGTCTCTTCATTGCCCACATTGATGTTCTCTCCTTTTGCTTCTTCTCTCAGACTGCATGAAATTTTCATTCTTTCCATCTTTACTTTCCAATTATGTTATGTGTTGCACTTAGCTATAAAAACCTGTAACCTATAGCAATCTACTATACAATATCTGCAATGTGTTCAAATCATCAAAAACTATTAGATAATCTCTTCAAAAATTCATAAAGACATTTATGCATAAGAAAAAATTCAGAAAAAAACCCAAACGGGTGTGGCTCATTGGCGTCGCTTGATATGAAGTCACTCGTTGTAAAGAAGGTCACGAGATCAAAACCCACCCAGGTTTACTTGTGTCCCATTGCTTGCGGGTTATTGTGGGGCACCTACGGGTATAGTGGTAACAAGAATGGATCCCTAGACCACGTGTCACGCGAGCACCAACCCATCCCCAGTTCTCAATTCCCCTAGTCAACAAAAAAAACAAAAAAAAAATTGAAAAATGTTCTTATGACAACTTTTGTCAAACTAAGTTACAGGCCCCCTTTTTGTTAGATTTTTCGAAGAATAGGAAGTAATGATTCATAATCTGGTTCATTGTTCTTAATCTCCTACTAATACTCTTTCCAATGACTATACCCCTGTTCAATTTTGATTTCACCACTAAAAATTATCTCTCTCTAAAATTACAGTTTTTGTCCAATTTTACCCTATTTTTGTAACTCCACTTATTCTAAAGGACCAATTTTTGAGGCATGTAGAAGAAGCTGAGTAATGAACTAGAAAAAAAAATTATAACGAACGCTAATAGCCCATATAATGGTGAGTGCCCAAACACTTTCATTGTTCAAATCTTATGCTCCCATCAAATTTTATAAAATTCTGGAATTACCAACTTTTAATTTTTGAAATTCTTCCAAACTTAAATTTTTACTAAAACTGCTATATCATAAACTAAGCATTTTTTGGAAAATCGCCTCTAAGCAAAGTTGTTCAGATCAACAAGTAGACAAAATGTTGAAATCATAAAAAGAATTGGTTATGAATTCTTGTACCACTTTTGCCTCCTTCAAGTTTTCTAAAATCGACTTTTCACACGCCCAAATAGTGGATTTTGGCCTTCTTTTGCATCTTGGCTCCACATCTTTCTGAATTTTCCCTAAAGGGTATCTATGTGCCTGGATCACAACTGTGCCATAACAATTTGGGCCTTAATCGGGCCCCTGTCCATCCTTGGGATACTCATCTTCAAAACCCATTAAACCAAAATTTATACAAAATATAAGCAGAATGGATCCATGTCCCTCGTTAGCAATCTTGTAGCCTCACTAAATGGCGTCGAAATGACGCAAGTCTCATCAATTTCTTATTTAATCTGCTCCTGTTATGGCCAAAATAAGATTTTTACTCTAAACTTTTTTTAACTTTCCCATCAATTCTGCTGACGTGGCATGATGTTGACATGTCATCACACATACTTGTTGATGTGTCAACATGTCCTACCTATTGCCTTGTGATGTGGCCATGTCACCCTCCACTAGCCACCAAGTGTCTGCACCCTTTCCCCTTGGGCGAAAAATGCTTCAGTGGTATTCCATTACCGAAAGTGGTAATGGCTAGCGAAGAAGCAGTTTTGAAAAAGTTTTCGTTGGAGCCATTGCCAGTAAAAAGTTAACACGTGGACAGGCAATATCCGCCCAACGACTCAGCGACTCGTCGCTAACCAGTGTGCAAATTGTTGATGTGTTATAAACCACAATCGTCGATCGTGGCACCTGACCAATCTTGCTCGTCGACGATGTTCAGCCCCTTTTCCAGTCGCCTTTAGTTCTTGGCCTCTGGTCACGTGGTTTGTCAGGCTAGCGCTCAAGTGCTAAGCTCCAAAGAATCCTATGGAGTGAGTTCTAATGCACGTTTGATGTGGCTGGTACACATCACAACCTGTCACCCATATCATAGCTCCACCTCACTTGGAATCCACGTGGCACCTCCACGCCACACCATCCATGTGGCACTTGTGGGGTCCATATTAAAAATTTCAAAAATTCTCGAATTTCAAATTTTCGACATGCAACTCTTAGAAGCTTTACACTTGGCAATTTCTTCATAAACAGGTGGCCAACCCAAATGTACAATTGGCCCCTCACAATACTAGAATTCATTCTATCAACCAACAGAACTGGGCACACCTGACTTTTTCCTCTTGCAGGTAAATTTCCGTCTATTAAGAAAATCCCTTATGGAAATGCTTGATTGAAGTGCTCAGATATGATGTTTAGTATTAGCATTGAAGTGGGTAATAAATAAAGCAATCTAGTTTCATTTTTCCATTTACTTTCAAATAAAGCAACTTAATGGTTTGTTGGATTTTACAAGATTTTGTGTTACTAAGGTTGGCTTGTCAAGTTGAGATGCTTCTACGGATTATTGAAACCAGAGATTCCATGGTTCTCGCATGCTCTCCTTGCCTAAGACCAGATCAAGCACGCGTCCTGCAGTTGGAGCCAGATGTTTACCAACTAAGTTGCACTAAGTTGGATTTCTAAAAATGAGCCGCCAAAGACGAACAATTACTTGTTCAAATTTCAGTTCAGAGGTCCATGCAGGCCTTTTTTAGGCCATTTTTTATTTATTTTAACATGTTCATACCCCACGGGGAATTGTAATAAAATGAGTAAGCATGATGACTTTATGTAAAAAATTTGGTTTCCTAGGACTTAGTCATCAATGCTTTATTCCAGGGTGTTTTGTCCTTGTTAATTATCTATTGTTTTTAAGTGATAAATAATTTCCAAGTTCTTCACCCAAGCCTCCAAAGCTAGAATAATTGCCTTGGTGGTTAGGGCTTGAGAGGTTATTAAAACCTACGTGTCGATGTATATTACCATGCTAATCATTATTTTGAGTCATTATAAACATGTCCTAAGTCCCCCATAGGTTTTTTAAGTTCTGGGAAAAAATATTTTTTTTCATTTTGACATGTTTATTTTTAATTAAGTTAATTGTAAAACTCTAAAAAGTCATAAAAGTGTGGCTAGGAGGCTGTTTTTGCCATGGGGGTGCTCATTTTCTAACTCAGAGCACCCACTTAACCCCTAGACCCACTTTCCTAAGTTTTCGAGTAATTATTTATCTCCAAAATTAATAATTACTTGAAAAACCAAAAAAAGACCAAAAGTTTGGAAAAAGTGAGAAATTCGGCAACTCATAAAAAATTGGAAACTTGACGAAAATTGATTCTGTGAGTTGGAAAAGGTAAATAGAATTATTTCTAAAGAGTTACAAGTCACCAAAAGGAAAGAAATGGTTGCTAAATATCAAATTGGATTTTTTTTCCAAGAGGGGTGCTTTTCCCAAGAAAGAAAAATTTGGTTTAAGGTTAAGCTTTTGGCATTTTGGTAATTGCCTTCTTTATGCCCCAAAGCATGGGGATCCAACTCACATCCAACTTACATCCAACTCACGCCAAGCTATCAAGCTCATAATTTAGCAAGTGCACCCCCTCATGTTGAGTTTTCCTATTTAAGAGAGCAAGTTCTCTTCATTTGGACAAGATGAAAGTGTATGGAACCTCTGCTTACATGCTATTGTAATAATTTTCTATCATTTTGACTAAAAGACTTTGGAGGTCAAGAACTGTGTAAAAATTTTATGTGTGGATGAATATTGTCTTGAGCTTTTGAAGTAACCAACGGTGTTCATTTTCTTACATCTCTTTCGTTAAGCTTGGCCTTTAAAGGGAGTTGTTTCTTGATAGGGTAAGGTTTAAAAGCTTGGTTGCTCGAAGATCTTACTGTTTATTTGTTTCAAATATCTTGGAAGTACATTTTTATTTTGTTAAATAATCTTTTTTTTTAGTTTCTGTGGCACATGGCACCAAATTTCTTAACCATTTTTTGTGCAAGTATTTTGTATTAGTTGCAGGTTACGTAGATTGAAGAAGAGGTTGAGTTTACTTACATCTTCCTTCTCTTCAGCAATTGCAGAAAGACATAGTCCCTCTTTGTTCCATTGTGAAGAACTCCATCATCCATATTCCGGCATCAAGCTTCTTCATATCTTCTTTCATTCTATAAAATTATTCATTTTTGTTACCGGTTACTTTGATAATTGTTATTTCGATTTAGTATATTAATATAGATCACAAACTAAATCTGATTTACATTTATAATTTAGTTAGATCTTATTTTTAAAGTCAAAACTCATAGATCTCGCTCTTAACAAGTGCATTTTTCAATATTTTAATTGTTCATCTTCAAAAAAGAAGTACTTGAAAAAATATGTTAAAATTTTATCATTCTATTTTTTTTTTGACATATTTGATTAATCATTGCTTGTTGTTTTGCAGCAATTCGCAAACAAGTAAGGAGGCACTCTGGCGAAAATTTGAAGATTTGAGCAACCCGAAGGCTTTTCTTCTTATCACTCATTCCATAAGCATTATTCAAGCCTCTTTTACTTGTAAACTTGTGTCTCCTATTCTACAAAGGAACACAAGTGTTTAATCATTGTAATCATTGTAAAAAGAGAAGCAAGTGGGCAGCCAAATTCCCATACCCTATCCCCCCAGGGGGGATTCGCTTTTTTTTTCATTTTTTTAAGTTCTTTTTATTTTCTTAAGTTAAAATTAGCGAATCCGGTTGTGTTCTCAATAACGAGAGTATCGGCACTACGATTTAAATAACTCATACTTAGGTTTAAAATTCATAAAATAAACAAGGCTTCAATGCCTGTATGCTCTTATGACTACTGCAGGCCATTGGCTGGATCAGTGGGACAATCACAAAGGAATTGAAGTGCCTAGTAAAAAGTTTCACATTCCAATTAAATTCCCCAAGTGAAAATCCGGCACTTCTCGAAATTACTCGTTAGTGGGAAAATTCTACAAGTGAAGCGAGAACTACTTGAAAGTGACCGTGGGGCCCCGTTAGGCTACACTTTTGTTGATGTAGTGTTGAACACAACCCCACGACTCCATCTAACCCACACATCACTGTGACAGCCACTTTCGAATAAATCCAGACATATTCCTCGTACCACTCAAGTATATTTGGAATACCATTTTCCCTTTAATAATCAGATCATTACCACATTTTTAATAAAATCGATCAACAATTTACCCACTCCCTAATTACTCATTTAATAATTCTAAAACTGACCAACCGAGACAACTGCAATACTTCTCGATACATCACTAGCAACCCCTTTACATAAGCACTCCATTAGCACTGGTCTATCTGGCTTTCTTATTTATTGTTGATGTTTAAGTTAATCAATGTGTTATATGCAATGTTATTTTATTTGCTAGTTATTTAAACTATTTGCAGTTCATCTTAGTTTTAGTATTTATTGTTATCATCTCCTAGAATAGTTGCTTTATTTTCATAGATTAAAACAACTTTGGATCCTTTTACTAGGGACCACCCCCCTTGGCTTCACTAAGAGAGAGCCTAGACGGAGGAGTCAAGATCAAGTGACAGCACTTGACTCTTGCTTGCCCCCAAGGTCACACCCAGTGGCTTGAAGATTTATGTGTTGATTTTTCTGAGCAACATCGAGAGCCCTTCTCTTAGAAGAATGGGACCACCTGGTCCGAGGCCACGGTGAAGACTCAACCCAGTGTTGAGTGACCATTCTGTTGAATGGTAGATATCTGGTCTGGGACCATGATATAGACCCAACTCTGCCCTGGGTAGACTCAACCCAATACTAAGTGACCATTTTGTTGAATGGTAGACATCTGGTCCGAGACCATGATGTGGACCAGTCTAGTACTGGTAGACTCAGCTTAGTTCTGGGTAGCCATTCGCTTGGAGAATGGAGGCACCTAGTCTCTTACCAGGAAGGTACTGTAAGCCCTAGACTGGGTCTAGGCATGTGTAGCACTCTGACCCTTGATCTATGGGCTTTGTGTACTTCTCCAAGGATTAGCTACCCTTCGTTAAGTTACCCTAGTACCAAATCTAAGTGTCACACAGAGTGTGAGATAAAAGCTTTTAGTAACTCTCTTGATTTATGATGATGTACTTTTGGAATCAAAAAGACCACAGGGGCACTTGGAAAAAGGCTAAAGTCAAAAATAAATAAGGACTTTTTGACCACAAGAAAAGGACCACATGTGAAAGTCAAAAATAAATAAAAGACCTTTTTGGTAAGAAGGTAAAAGTGAAATAAGAAAAAGATTAAAATATTACTATTTTATCTTCTCATTGTGATAGACAATTTTGCTCTCACAGGTGAAGCTGCTATTACAAAAGAAGGATGTGTTATGTTTTCGCCATAGTTTTAAAAATCGGAATCGGACTCGGAATCGGTCGAGGGTCAACTCGGAATCGGAAGGAATCAGTAATGAATTAGTCATAAATCGGCCGATTTGAATTTAATGAATCGGTTTGCTAAAAAATACATCAAATATTTAAATTTTAAAGGAAAACAACATTTTCAAGATTATAATCCATGATTCCAAGGCATTGAAGACAAATTAACCAAAATCTACTCATGTATATACCATATAAGAGTCAATATATCAAAATAGTACAAAGTGCACTGTAATCTGAAGTCTGTGACTGTACTCTATGCAATACATAAATGATAATACATGTAACCAGTCCAAAAAACATGCTACATAATCAACTACATAAATGATAATACATCATCAATGATCATCATCAAACTCAGCACCACTACTAGAACTAGAACTAGAAGAAGAACCAGAAGGACTAGCAAATGCATCATGATCTGGCTCAGTCTCGGGCTCCTCAGGATCAAAGTCATCTGCTAATGAAGTAGTAGTACTGGCTGAATGTCGACGTCGTCGACGACTATAAGTACGAGGTCTCGATCGGCTAGTGCCTGCCATGCCTGGCACTGCTCTCTCAGTCTCAGCATCTACACCTGTATGAACTGATGGCATCGGCAGTAAAGGATCTACATCCAACGGAACATCCAGCAA
>LPNX010842406.1:70279-107800 GCA_001517045.1 Pseudotsuga menziesii | reverse complement strand
TATTTATATTTAAGCTTGTTGTAGCCTGTAGGCTGTACCTTTGTAAGCATGGGCATGCCGCATAAGGATAGATATTAGAGACTCTGGTCATCTACAGAAATGTGGTAGTGAGAGGTACCTTTGTTAATGATTCTCTATGTTAGTTTGGTCATTAATTTATTGCTATTGTCACCTACAGGACTGTCTTTTAATTTGCTATCAGATCTGATTATTTAAATGATCTTCATATGTCTGGGAAGTTAACAGTTAACACCTTTCTTGCATAAAATGGTCATACGTTGCAGCACCCTCTTGGAGCAAATCAGACTGACTTTCCATGCTAAAAAATACACTTCAACTAGTACAACTTTCCTTCTCTGAATAAGGCTGAGTTTTATCCTGAAAACTATTCCTTAAGCTGTTGTTCCCTGCTTGCATTGATAAGCTAAATTTACTGCTTTTTATGGGTGCAATTATCTTGAGTATGTTACTGCATTTGCTTCCCTCAATAAAATGCTCTCTAAGTCTATACCATATGCTTTACATTGTGTACCATAGTCTTTAAAAGAGGAATTTTTTATTATTATCTAATAGGCACTTACCTATGGTTTATCTGGTATATTATTGAATTACCTTTTATTGTCAAATGCCAAGAATCGAAATGCATGCATAAGAAGCATGCCTTCTTAAAAAGAAGTGGTTGAATGTTTCAATTAGTAATGGAACACAAAATGAGGTTTTACTGCCCTCACTATCCTGCTACATACCATTTCCAATTGAGAATTTACATGCAATCTGCCAAGACACTGTAGCAATATTGGCTGTGAAATGATGAAGGCATTTGTCCCTTGGCCACAATGAAGCTTTCTAAAGGTTGATTTTGTTGAGATGAGCAACAGAATCTAAATTTTGAAGAGAAAAAGGCTCAAGCTTGCAGACTTTGTTAAGGAAAAAAACTATGATGGCTCTCACATGTCTTGAAAACACAATAAATAATACCCCACAACAGAAATTTTCAAAGGCATCAAAATCCCAATAGCGTTTCTCAAATCTACATAATCTCATTGGATTCAAGATCATGTGTTGAGGTGTGCATTAAATACAGACAGGTGTCAAAAGTATTATTGACAATCATGCAAGCTATGAGTCAAGATAATGGAAAGTTTAGCTGGGTTGGGGAGGAGACATGGCATAAAATGCATGCCTACATTTTCTTCCCATATTGGTAAGAGCTTTGAGGGACTAAAGCTCAATGCTGTGCATTCATAGACATCTAATGGAAGGGTGGAGTCTTGTGGAAATGGCTGCTTACAGCCTTACATCATTTGATTTATGCTCATGCTGTTAAAAACTTCAACCTTAAGGCCTAAAGTGCTAGCAGCTAGACTATAATACTCACTTGTTAGTGCTAGCAGCTAGACTATAGTGCTGGAAGTTGGAACTCCACAGGTGACAGTCCACGACTCCACAGTGCACACCTCGACCGGTAGTCAAACCCCGTCCAGACTCCAACTCCTTGCTCTAGCCTCCACAGTTTCAGACTTTCAAGTTTCAAGTTTCAACTTTAAAACAAAACAAAGGTAATGAATCATGATACCGACCGGTAGTCTTGTTTTGTAGTTGTCTTGGGTAGTTAGGTTAGGGAATGGGGTGGGTTAGGAGTTAGGGTAGGGAATAGGTTAGTTAAATTTTTAAATTTTAAAAAATAAAATAAACAAAGTTAAAACTTAAAAATGAAAAAAAATTGGCACCGAACCGGACCGGTCAGGCTCGAAACCGGCCGGTTGGACCGGTTAGTTACCGAACCGGACCGGTTTGGTACCAAACCGGCCAGTTCGGTAACTAACCGGTCCCCGATCCGGTTAACCAACCGGTTTGACCCGGTTTGGTTCCGAACCGGTGAACTGGCCGGTTCCGATTCCGGTTTGGACGGTTTTTAAAACTATGGTTTTCGCCTCAGCTAGGGCATCCATTCTCAGCAAACCCTCAGCTAGGGTTTTATCAGCAATTTTATTCTCGACAAATTTCGAGGCAACCTTCTTCAGATCAGAACTATTTTTTCCGAGAAGCCAAGGAAAAAAAATCGGGCAGCTCCTTTCATTTCTCACTGGTTATGATTTTATTGTTTGGGCAGGGCACTGCCCCTTCTTGCATTTCCAGGCATCCTAACCCGTGAGGGTTGAGGCTCTTCAGGCACCCTCGGGTAGCCCTAGAGCAAACCCTTGGGGCTGCCGTAAGCCCACAGCACCTCCGGGCAGCCTATAAGGCTTACCCGTGAGGGTGTTGTAGCAACCCGTGGCTATACAGACACTTAGGGTTGCCCATGAGCCAACCTTGTGAGGTCACAGGGCTGTTGCAAATCAACAGATGGCAATCGGGTAGAGAAAGAGAACAGTCGAGCAAAGAAAAGAGGGCAGCAGGGCAGATCCGTACAACTGGCAACAGATCCGTACGGATTCGTACGGCCGTACAGCAACAGAGTACAGACAGACAGGTACTTTCAGATCTGAACAGGGCAGCCTGTGATTTTTTGGGCAAGAGAGGGAAAACCCTGTTTTTTCTGTTAAAGCCCTAATTGGGGATTTTCTTGTAATCTGGAAATTTGTGGATCTAGGGTTTGAAACCCTCGGTCTGAATATTTGCTGAGAAATCTTACTGTAATTGTGGTTAAAACCCAGATTTAGGTTTGAGGAACTTTTTGAAGAATTTCCTAAGTCATCTCATTTACGAGATGGGCTACTAATGCTTTTTGGGGGTTTTGTCCTTTGAAGGTTCCCTAGTGAAAAACTCTTGCATCCATTGTGCCAATGTGATGAATGTGTTTTTACTGCACTCGTTATTTGTTTAAGTTCATCTACAAATATTAAGTATTTATGCTAATGCTAAAATTCAACATTATGCCACGTGACTTGAGGTGCAAATTAGGCGGCAACATTTTGGCGTCATTGTCAGGCATTAATCTTTCTATTCCCGGAATACGACTTTTGTTTTCTCTTTTTGTTTTTCTTTTGTTTGATGATTTTTTAAATTAGTTTTTAATTTTTCATTTTGCGACTCCACTAACCTTTTTTTTCTTTTTCATAATTTACAAAAGAAAAGCAAAAAATATTTTTGTGAGAAAGTCTTAAATGCATATTTTTCTTCTCGCGTGGCAACTCCATTGAAGGGATAAAACCCTGTTATCTCATAAACTTGTGAAGTTTTGTTGTGTATAGATGAGCCCATGCGACATATTAAAACCTTTAAAGCTCATCATTTGACAGCTCCACCTGTTCAGTGCAAGGTTCAATTGTTATATCAAATGCATACTATTAATTTTTGATATAGATGAATTAAGGGAGCAGTGTGGTGCCCAAATAGCCGAACTTTTTCATCCTATCGATTTCTCAAACATCCCGGGTTTTCCTAACTTTGGTCATGATGTGGGGGATGTATATAAATGGCTTCCAGTCTTTCATGGAAATTATGCTAATTCGGCCATCTGGCATATCAAGTCTTTCCTTCAATTGTTGGTAGACTCCAATGTTCTTAATGAAGACAATATGATGGAAATGTTTACTAGTACTTTTCAAGGAGATGCTTGTTGTTGGTTCTATCAGGGCCTTCCTAATAAATGTATAACCTCCTTTCCAAGCTTCCTTTGGATGTTTTTAGAGCAATGGCATGATGGTAGGGGTAGTATGAATGGTTTGAAAACAATCCTTGGAAAGATCTTTACCTTCTACCTATCTTGGACGGAGTATCACATGGAAACATATGATAGACCTTTTACGATAATACAAAGTATTGAAGACTTGGAATCACTTCTTGAACATTTAAGTGAGGAGGAGATCCATGATACTCCCATTGAAGAACTTCCTCATGTTGTCATAGACAACGTCGAATGTGTGGAAGTCCCTCTAAGTTATTTAAGAAAGGAAGAAATTAATCGGCTTATTAAATAATATGAGGTCTCTCTCAATACACAGCAGGATTTTGAAGATGGGAACATCCATGACAATCTTGTTGAAGAGTTTCACGAAGAACTCTTATTTGGAGACATTGTTGAAAACCATCATCATATAACTTTAACAGAAAATAACGAAGATTTGGCAAAGCTAGTGGAACCCATTGAGCAGCACATCCCAAGTGATCCCATTGAATATGTTCATAAAGGTTTCTTGATTGAAGATATTATTGAAAATCCTCTTCATGATACCATAGCAGAAACTACTGAAAATTTGGAGTGTTCTCATGAATATTTCATTGATAATGATCACACTTTTTCTCTAGATTTACCTCAAGAAGAAACCATTACAGAAGCCTATAAAGAAACTTATGATAAGATCTGTACGGTGTGTGATGACACTAGCCCTTGTTCTCCACATGTTGATGAAGGTTTGGAAAGTTTAATGCCTTGTAACATTTTTGAAACCAAATCTTCTGAAGAAGATTGTTATGAATATAAGGAAGACATGGATAACCAAGAGCATGATGCCATGGATGAAGACACCCCCACATCTGACATGGATGGGGATGATGACTATTGGAAATTTATTGAAAATCCCATCTACGATATGTCCAGAGAAGGGAGTGTTTATTCAAAATCTTTTGGAGGTTTTATTGAAAATCCCATCTATGACATGTCCATAGAAGGGAGTATTCACTTAGAAACTTGGGAAGGTACGATATGGAAGAGGAGCATTCAGAGTTTTCTTATGACCATTCAGAGTCATATCATCCCAAATCTTACACAAGTATTAACAGCAAGTACTTTGAGAGGCAGTGTATCGAAGAGTCAGATTTGATACAGTCAATGGAGGGTCAGCCTGAGCCTACATTTTTGCATTCAGAGGTTCCTTATGGTTTGGAGCACCCTGAGGTTTACACAGAGAGTTATCAACTAATAAGCCCTTTGGATATATGTGATGGAGTTGCCAACCTACTTCATCATGCAAATATGTACATTAGCCCTATCCAACCTTGGATAGAAGAAGCCTGCGGAGGCACATGCCAATTTGGGAAACAATTTGATGAAGTGCTACATTCGTATGATCTCCCATCCAACTCGCCCATCCTGAATATCCACGCAGGTTTGCACTTTCTAATAAATATGTCCTTGCTTTGGTTGGTAACCAAAGACAAAGGGAAAAAATTAAATTTTTATAAAATGTTAAAGTGGTTGCATTGGATTTATCATTTCACTTAACGTTTTGACTATGTTATGCTTAGAGTAGGAAAATAAGCTCCTTAAAGCGAGCATTTACTTTCTGCATTTTTTTTCTATACTTAGGAATAATAATCTTTTTCTTTAGTTAAAGTTTCAATTTTCCATTTACTTTCAAATAAAGCAACTTAATGGTTCGTTGGATTTTACAAGATTTTGTGCTACTAAGGTTGGCTTGTCAAATTGAGATGTTTCTACAGATTATTGAAACCAGAGATTCTATGGTTCTCGCGTGCTCTCATTGCCTAAAGACCAGATCAAGCACAAGTCCCGCAGTTGAAGCCAAATGTTACCAACTAAGTTGCACTAACTTGGATTTCTAAAATGAGCCGCCAAAGACGAACAATTACTTGTTCAAATTTCAGTTCAAAAGTCCATGCAGGCATTTTTTAGGCCATTTTTTATTTATTTTTAACATGTTCATACCCCACGAGGAATTGTAATAAAATGTGTTAGCATGATGACTTAATGTAAAAGGTTTGGTTTCCTAGGACTTAGTCGTCAATGCATTATTCCAGGGTGTTTTTTCCTTGTTAATTATCTATCGTTTTTAAGCGATAAATAATTTCCGAGTTTTTCACACAAGCCTCCAAAGCTGGAATAATTGCCTTGGTGGTTAGGCCTTGGGAGGTTATTAAAACCTACGTGTCGATGTATATTACCATAATAATCATTATTTTGAGTCATTATAAACATGTCCCAAGTCCCCCATAGGTTTTTTTTAAGTTCCGAAAAAAATTATTTTTTCCATTTTTACATGTTTATTTTTAATAAGTTAATTGTAAAACTCTAAAAAGTCATAAAAGTGTGGCTAGGAGGTTGTTTTTGCCATGAGGGTGCTCGTTTTCTAACTCAAAGCACCCACTTGACCCCTAGACCCACTTTCTTAAGTTTTTCGAGTAATTATTTATCTTCCAAATTTAAGAATTACTCAAAAAGCCAAAAAAAGACCAAAAATTTAGAAAAAGTGAGAAATTCGGCAACTCATAAAAAATTCAAACTTTACGAAAATTGATTCCGTGAGTTGGAAAAGGCAAATAGAATTACTCCTGAAAAGTTACTAGTCACCAAAAGGAAAGAAATGGTTGTTAAATATCAAATTGGAAATTTTTTTTCAAGAGGGGCGCTTTTCCCAAGAAAGAAAGATTTGGTTTGAGGTTAAGCTTTTAACATTTTGGTAATTGTCTTCTTTATGCCCCAAAGCATGGGGATTCAACTCACACCAAGCTATCAAGTTCATCCTTTGGCAAGTGCACCCCCTCATGTTGAGTTTTTCTATCTAAGAGAGCAAGTTCTCTTCATTTGGACCAGATGAAAGTGTATGGAACCTCTGCTTACATGCTATTGTAATATTTTTCTATCATTTTGAATAAAAGACTTTGGAGGTCAAGAACTGTGTAGAAATTTTATGTATAGATGAATATTGTCTTGAGCTTTTGAAGTAACCGACGGTGTTCATTTTCTTGCATCTCTTTGGTTAATCTTGGTCTTTGAAAGGGAGTTGTTTCTTGGTAGGGTAAGGTTTAAAAGCTTGTTTGCTTGAAGATCTTATTGTTTATTTGTTTCATATATCTTGGAAGTACATTTTTATTTTGTTTAATAATCTTGTTTTTTTTTAGTTTCTGTGGCAAGGGGCACCAAATTTCTTAACCATTTTTTGTGCAAGTATTTTGTATTAGTTGTGGGTTACATAGATTGAAGAAGAGGTTGAGTTTGCTTACATCTTCCTTCTCTTCAACAATTGCAGAAAGACATAGTCCCTGTTTGTTCCATTGTGAAGAACTCCATTTTCCATACTCTGGCATCAAACTTCTTCATATCTTCTTTCATTCTACAAAATTATTCATTTTTGTTACCGGTTACTTTGATAATTGTTATTTCGATTTAGTATACTAATAAAGATCACAAACTAAATCTGATTTACATTTATCATTTAGTTAGATCTTATTTTTAAAGTCAAACTCATAAATCTAGCTCTTAACAAGTGCATTTTTCAATATTTTAATTGTTTATCTTCAAAAAAAAATGTACTTGAAAAAATATGTTGAAATTTTATCATTCTATTTTATTTTTTAACATATTTGATTAATCATTGCTTGTTGTTTTGCAGCAATTCACGAACAAGTAAGGAGTCACTCTGGCGAATATTTGAAGATTTGAGCAACCCGGAGGCTTTTCTTCTTATCACTCATTCCATACGCATTATTCAAGCCTCTTTTACTTGTAAACTTATGTCTCCTATCTTACAAGGGAACACAAGTGTTTAATCATTGTAATCATTGTAACCAGCATAGATCCAAATCCTAGGGTCTATTAAGCGCCGAGAGGGATCAAATCTTTAGAGTGCAAACCTCTTCTTAAGTATTGCATTCAACTATCACCTTTAGTGTGATTGACACCAAAAGACACATCTTTTTATTTAAGGTTTACATATAAAAAATTTATTATTAATATTTAATACTATTTATGGCCGACATATAATATTTTTTATTATTTTTTATTTTGTTAGGAAAGAACATTACAACATTTCCCCCATACATGGTTTTAAAACCATGTGCAAGACTCTCCTAAAATCATGGGTTGTTTAGGAGGCCTTGCACATGGTCTTAAAACCATTTGCAACAACTCGTAAACTATGTACAATAAAACCATGGGTTGTTTAGGAGGCCTTGCACATGGTTTTAAAACCATGTGCATGACCAACATTTTTTTGGGGATAATTCAATTTTTTATTTTTTACTATTTTGTTAAGTAGTAACATTACAACATTTCCCCCAGATTGTGTTGTTTTTCTTACGGACTTTTTTTTGCCTATATTTAAATTTTTTATTTTTTAATGTTTTGTTAGGTAGGAACATTACAACATCTCCCCCATATTAGGTTGTTTTTGTGGACGACATTTATTTTGGAGAATAATTAAAAAATTTATTTTTTATGGCCGACATTTATGTAACGTTACAAGATCTCCCCCATACTGGGATGTAGAGCGCCTCTCCGCACAAAAAGAGAAGCAAGTGAGCAACCAAGTGCCCATACCCCATCCCTCGAGGGGGTATTTGCATTTTTATTTTTATTTTTTATATTTTTCAGTTTTTTCAGTTTTTTAAAGTTCTTTTTATTTTCTTTAGTTAAAATTAACGAATTTGGCTGTCTTCTCGATAACGAGAGTATCAGCACTACGATTTAAATAACTCATACTTAGGTTTTAAATTCTTAAAATAAACAAGGCTTCAATTCCCGTATACTCTTGTGACCACTGCAGGCCATTGGCTGGATCAGTGGGACAATCAAAAAGGAATTGAAGTGACTAGTAATTAGTTTCACACTCCAATTAAATTCCCCAAGTGAAAATCTGGCACTTCTCGAAATTACTCGTTAGTGGGGAAATTCTGCAAGTGAAGCGGGAACTACTAGAAAGTGACTGTGGGGCCCCATTAAGCTGCACTCTTGTTGGTGTAGTGTTGAACACAACCCCACGACTCCATTTAGCCCACACATCACTGTGAGAGCCACTTTCGAATAAATCCAAACATATTCCTTGTACCCCTCGGGTATATTTGGAATACCATTTTCCCTTTAATAATCAGATCATTACCACATTTTTAATAAAATCGATCAACAATTTACCCACTCCCTAATTACTCATTTAATAATTCTAAAACTGACTAACTGAGACAACTGCAATACTTCTCGAGACATCACTAGCAACCCCTTTACACAAGCACTCCATTAGCACTGGTCTATCCGGCATTCTTAGTTATTGTTGATGTTTAAGTTAATCAATGTGTTATATAGAATGTTATTTTATGTGCTAGTTATTTAAATTATTTGCAGTTCATCTTAGTTTCATTGTTTATTGTTATCATCTCCTAGAATAGTTGCTTTTATTTCATAGATTAAAACAACCTTAATTTTTTTTACTAGGGACCACCCCCCTTGGCTTCGCTAGGAGAGAGCCTAGACAGAGGAATCAAGATCAAGTGACAGCACTTGACTCTTGCTTGCCCCCAAGGTCGCACCCAATGGCTTGAAGATTTATGCCACGTGACCCGAGATGCGAATTAGGCGGCAACAGGTGGTACAAATGATGGTGGTTCAAAGATGACAACAACTGATAGCTCAATCATGGAGGAAAGATGGCAGAATGAACTAGTTCTCAATAATTATATGCATGTTGAGAACTAGCTAAGTGGTATGCCAAGATGATAGCAAGTAAACAAATGGCATACATGGGATTGGACACCTTTTTCCCCTCTAATCCCAAGTTTAGGATAATTAACCCAAGATTATGGTTAATGAACTTTTATAAAGCGGGATTAATAAAACTTAGGATAAAATGAATATTGTTATCCACCTAAGTTGCACTAATTGGATTTCCAGTGAACCACTAAAGGTGTGAACAAGTCCCTTGTTCATTATCAGTGCTCAGAAGTTCAAAAGTACTTTCAGGGCCAATTTTGGCCCATTTTTTAATTTTTTTGCATGTTCATAACCTGCAAGGAAATTGTAATAAGTTGACGTAGCATGATGACTTTTTGTAAAAGGCTTGGCCAACTTAGACTTAGCTATCAATGCGGTACTCTGGAGTGTTTTTTCCTTGTTAATTATATGTTGCTTGTCAGCGACATATAATTTCCGAGTATTCGCCTTTGTGGTTATGCCTTAGGAAGTTATTAAAGTCTATGTGTCTATGTATATTACCATGCTAGTCATCATTTTGACTCATTATGAACATGTATTAGGTCCCCCATAGATTTTTTATTTTTGAGAAAAAAAAAATTCTCGTTAAAATGGGTTAAATTTTTAATAAGTTAATTGTAAAATATCAAAGTGACATAAAAGTGTGGCTAGGGGGGCAAATTTTCCATGTGGGTGCACATATTCAAATTCAGAGCACCCACTTTACCCCAAAACCCATATCTCCTAAGTTTTAAGTGATTAATTATCACTTAAGTGAAATTCTCTCCGAAAAAAGGCAAAAAGTGAATAAAAAAAATTTATAAAAAAAGGAAAAATATGGAGAAAAAACACATCCCTAAATCAGTGAGAACTTGTCCCAGACATGTTCTAGTTCAACTAAGGATCATGTTGGAGCAATTTGGGGACCAAATCAAGTCGATTCTAATCAAATGCATGATGGGGCGAATTTCTCCTTAAGGGGGCACATTTATCCATGAGAGAGCTCACCTCTTGTTGAATATGTGTCACAGAAAGAGGGGGGTGACCTACCTTGTGAGAGGTGGCGCCTACCACCTCTAGTTCACTCCAGTTTGCCCCAATCATCTCAAAAAGCTCCAAAACTTGGAAAATTCGCCCGCCTTGGGGTTTGCTCTCATTTTTCCTATTTAAGCAAGCCTTTCGCTCATTGTTTCTCATGGTCAGAGAGGACCAAAAGGCTACAGAGTTTTGTAATTGTAATTTGTAATATCATTTGGAATAAGAAGGCTTTGGAGGTAGATCTATGGTGTAATGCTTTTTATGTATGGATGTTAATTGTCAAATGTTTATGAGGTAATATCATGTTGGTTATTTTTTCTTTGTCGTAGGCTTGTAGATTTATCTAGCTTAGAAAGCTATTGCTAGCCCATAGAGTAAACATTTGTAGCTTCAACCTATTTACTTATGTTTTAGTATTTGAAATCTAAGAGTAGCCAAATGTAGTCAATTATACTTAGGCTCTCCCAAATTTCTTTTAATAAAATATACTAGATATAATCTCGCTTGTGCAATGAAACAATAAAAATCGTTTCTTACTAGAATAACCAGTGCAAATAACGCAAATTCTCCATGAATGGATAAAATAATTGAATATATATTTTGATAATAGAAATATGATGATTTACAATTACATTGGCAGAGCTTATATAAGCCTTATTGTGACTTTTCAAATGAAAGGGTACCTCTCTTTTTTTTTCTAATTAATTAATCATTTTTGTTTATTAATTATTAATTATTAATAAAATATATTTATATATCACATTATGTTATATATATTTTTTATAACATTGCATTTCCCTTAAGGAAAGCTTTGTCCTTAAAGCTTAGTGAAGGCAAGGATTACGTCTAATTTCTTGTTTGTAATGACATCTCTCGATCTTTGTGTTAGTAATAGCGACACTTGATGAAACGAAACGATATGAGTTACGAATTCCCAAGAAAAATTGTCGCATCGTTCCTGAGGTTGTCCATCCGAGATCTATCTTCATTGAAGTTGTTTGTTGATCGCTTTGTTGGATGGAATTTTTTATTTTCTGATTAGCTTGTACATTTTGTGTTCTCTCTTCTTAAGTCATAACTCCTCTGTTTACGTTCATTTTCACCCTGTCGTTGGACAAAATGATTTTTATAGTTTGGGTGTCGATAAGGAGTTTTTGTTGTTTGTGTTTTTACTGGAGTGGCTTCTTGTTCCTTAACTTGAATGTGTTTTCCTGAAGGTCTAGAAACTTCCTTCTGGATTTGTTCTAAATTGTTCTCTAATAGAGTGTTATTACTCTGAATCTTTTCGAGCCATTCTACTTGCAACTTTTTGTCCTTTTTTAACTCTTTGATTTGCACTTATAGTTCTTGATTAAGATTTCTTAGGCGATGATTTTCTTCTTGCTTCTCTAGAATTTTCAATTTATCCTTCGAAGTCCTCATTAAAGTGTTCTTCCTTCCGACTATTTTTCAACTTCTTAATCTTTGTTATGGTTTCTTAGTTGAGATACTTCTTCAGTCTTGCTTGCTAATGTATTATTGATTTTTGTAATTTCCAAATTGTGTGCCTTTCTAATGTTGTCGTATTTCTATTAGAGTTCTTTCATCTGTTGTTGATGTCAACATATCTCGGATTCTTGACTTTCCAACTTTCTCTAGACTTTCGCGATTTCTTCATCCTTGTCGTTCAGGAGTGCTTTCAAACATGTCAGTTCTTCTTTTTCCTTACTGCCATCAACTTCCTTCTCGATACCTTGGTTTTGTGATTTATGATTGAGACGCTTTAATTCCTCAATTTGCGCAAACAAATCTTCCATTTGTTTTTCTTGGTTAGAATATCTCGTCTTTAAACTCTTTTGAATATTTTGTAAGTCTATTATCGTTAGTAATTTTTTATTTTCATTTTGACAATGCACTCCTTCATCTTCTAATTTTTTTATCTGAATATATGAACCATAATCCATGGTTATGAATGGACTTGTATTCTTATGAAAAATGTTAGATTTTCCTTTGAATATGCTTCTTCGTCGATAATTTGGTCTTTGGTTTTTTGCTTTTTTTTACGATTGATGGTCTTCCTTTGGTTTCCACTTCTTCAACGAATAATGGTCTTTGACTTGTTGTTTTATTTTCCCCTTTTAAATAATTATTGTAATATTTACAATTATTAAATATTAATTATTAATATTAATGATATTACTAGTATTTTTTAATTTTAATAATATTATTATTATACTTTTGAAAAGTTTATATATATTATAATATATAGTATAATAAATATTATTATTTAATAATAATAATAATATTATAAGCTTTTTGAAATAGTGGAATTTAAGGGTTTAAACGAAGAGGAAGGTGAAGTCGTATGCAACGAAGGAGGGTAATGAGCAAGCGGTCGACGAGAGGTGCAGGGTGGTCAAGAGGACTGGCGAGGATGAGTGCTTGGATGTAACACAGTGAAGAGTGCAGGTATGGAGGGGGGCGCAGGTTGGCTGACGAGAGAAAGTGGTTGCGTATGCAGGCGAGGTAGTTTGTGAGCGGTGAACGCAAGGTTCACTGCGTCGAAGGACAGGTAGAGTGCACGGAAGGATGGCTGCATGGAGGATGAGGGAGAAGCTGGGTGGCATGGAGTGTGTTGGGGTGGAGGGATGAGCTGTGAGGGACGCGATGGAGGAGGGGCATAGGGAGGAGGGAGAAGGTGTGGACGCAGGTCGTAGGGGTGATGAGTAGAAGTGAGCCACGGAGGGGGGATTGCATGGGGGGATTATGGAGGAGAGACGTAGGCGCAGATTGGCACGTGAAAGGAGAGAGCATGAGCAGGTGGAGGTGGCGAGTGAGGAGATGCGTGGTCGATGTGGTGGGGATGGACACAGACGAGTGTGAGGACGAAAGGGATGTGGAGCGAAAGGAGAGCAAGCGTGAATGGAAATGAATGTGCAAGTTGAAATGGAGCTCGATGTAGAATGCAACAACGGTTGAAAGGGGGTTTATTGTCTCCAATGTAATTTTAAAAAAATGGTCCGCAACCACAATTCTAGGGAAACCCTAGTATACCGGCTAAAAGCCAAAAGGCATCCAAAAGCTAGAATCAAGCATAAGAAGGGGCTCTAATACCACTGAAACAATAAAAATCGTTTCTTACCAGAATAACCAGTGCAAATAACGCAGATGCTCCATGAATGGATAAAATAATCAAACATATATTTTGATAATAGAAATATGATGATTTACAACTACATTGGCAAAGCTTATATAAGCCTTGTCATGCCTTTTCAAATGAAAGGGTACATCTCTTTTTTTTCTAATTAATTAATCATTTATGTTTATTAATTACTAATTATCAATATTAATATATGTATATATCACATTATGTTATATACTTTTATATAACATGCAAGGTTTTGTGTAGTTGTGTAGGTTGCCATTTTGGATAAGGGGTTGACCTCGGTTGCATTCTCCTCATCTTCAAGATCTTTTCAGTGACATAGTCCCTTGGTGTTNCTCTCTCTCTCTCTCTCTCTCTCTCTCTCTCTCTCTCTCTCTCTCTCTCTCTCTCCATTTCTCTTCAAACTTTCTTTTTTGGTTACGGTTACATTTATACATGATTAATTAAATTAGTTTACTTTTTAAGAACATCTAAAGGGCTGATTTTCAAGCATGTATCTAGATCTAGAAGCATAAATTAATATTTTTTGAAGTATATCCAAATTGCTCAAGTACTTCTGATTATTGTTTATCATTCAAGTACTTAACTTTTTTATGTTTTTAACATTTTATTTGGCACATTTGGTGCATTTCAGGTAGCTGGTTTTACAATTTTCTCGCTAGGACAAGAGGAAGTGTTGCCGAAAAATCGAAGATCTAAGCCATCCAAGGCCTCCCAAAGCAACCTTCTTCTTTCCTCTTTCATTTCTAAAACTTGTAAAGTCTTTGGATCCAGATCTCTAAGGACCAAAGACATCCACCTCAAAATTTTGTAAAAAATAAAGGAATAAAGCAAAAGCAAGTGAGCTTTCTAAGCGCCCACACCCCATCCCCCCTAAGGGGATTTGTGTCGCCTCTTTGATGGTTTGTTTTTTTCTGTTTTGTTTCATTATCTTTTTTCTTGCTAACCTCAGAATAGTTTTGCTTTAGTTAGATTGATTTTATTTTAGCTTTTATTTGCAAAGGTAACGAATACTAACCAAGCCTTGCTTTCCCGAATTACCGAAAAGAAAAAAGAGACTCTTGGTTGTAGTAATTAGTCTCACATTTTGCTTTTCCTTATTTGTTTTACAATCTCAATTGGAATAAACAATTTGTTCCTTCTATGTATGCTATTGCCCATCGTAGGTTCGCCCTAAGATTTGGGATAAACAAAAGCGAAAGTGTGCACTTTATAATTTTCCACATCTAATTAAGCAACTCACCTTAATAAAATCAACTTCGCCTTGAACATACGAAAATTTGACATAAACAAAGTTTGTTTTTTGTGGTCAAAGTTTGCAAAAGAAGCGAGAACAACTAGAAAGTGACCGCGGGGCCCCGTCAGGCTACACCCTCGTTTGGTGTAGTGTTTAGACACACCCCCATAACTCCATCTAGCCCACACGTTCTTGTGCAAAACCACATTGAGCAAAATACGAACATACTCCTAGTACCTCAAGATATATCGAGAATCCCTTTTCCCCTTAAATCCACTCATCATACAAACCACGCATTCTTGTGCAGAATCCCCACACGTTCTTGTGCAGAACCCACATTGAGCAAAATACAAACATACTCCTAGTACCTCAAGATATATTGGGAATCCCCTTTCCCCTTAAATCCACTCATCATCATAATAATTGAAACTGACCAAGTGCACTGCAAAACATTTCCTTATTTCAGTAGCACCTATTTACTTTGACTCCATTTTGGCACTTGTTTAATTTATATCATTATTTCTTCTTTCAATCATATCATGTTGTGAATGCCATATCTTTTTATGTAGTTGAACATAACTATATATTGCAATAGCATGTTTCAATATTTGTATCATTTTAACTCCTAAATAACTTCACATCCGTAACTAAAACCAATAAGAGCCTTAGCAACTCTTTTATAGGGACTACCCCCCTTGGCTTCGTTAGGAGTTAGCCTAAACGAAGGAGTCACGGTCAGGTGACAACAACTGACTCGAGACTTGCCCCCAAGGACGCATCAAGCAACTTGAAGATTTCTGCTACGTTAACCCCCAGGTGCGCATCCAGCCAGCAACAAATATTAAGGATAATAATTTAACTCATAAGTCACTAGGGCCATCTCCCTTTTAACCCCCTTCTCACTCTCCCCCTTATGGAATTATAGTCCCCCGTCTCTTCTTCATCCTTCAGTCTACAACAATCATGGATTTTATATTAAAAAGTGAAAATGTACATAATTACATAATCTGGTCATGTTGAACCATTCGTATTTGGCTTCTAGCCATTTCATCAATATTTACATATTTCCATACTGGAGTAAAAAATGGAGTGTTACATTCTTGATGGCATGAAAAGACAACCTTCTACGATCAATAATGGCATCATCTTCTTTAAAAATCACAATTATTTATGGCATGGCTCTCCTCTTATACAGTAGGCTCTTTGGGCATGCATCTCCTTTTGTTTCTTATGTGGATTTCCACAAAACTTACAATAATATCTCCTCCAACATTTACTAGAAGAAAATGAAATCTAATATTGAGTAGTTGGTTGCAAAATGTGACACTTGCAAGTTGCCAATACAAAAAGGTAGAAATTATTCCTTTTCCCAATCTTCTCTAGCCGAGCACCATCTCCAATTAGAAGAGGAAGATGTATCAATAGAATTCATCATATGTTTGTTGCTCAATGAATGCAAGGATGCTATCTTTGTGGCAATTGATCGTTTAACCAAATATGCTTATTTCATCCCTTTGACTACCAAGTTTAAAGCTTCGGAGGTTGTCAATTTATTCTTCAAGCATGTCTATAAGCTCCATAAACCCCCTCATCACATAATTAATGAAAGAGATCCCAAGTTTGTAAGTCACTTCTCGCAAGAACTTTTCCAATTATCAGGGTCACTTTCAATATAAGTACCGCATTTCACCCTTGAAAACAAGGGAAAACAAAAGTAGTTAATAAGTGTGTAGAGGAGTATCTTCAAAAGTACGTAGGGTATGAGCAAACTAAATGGATGAGGTGGTTGCATTTGGCCAAATATTTGGCATAATACTCCATATCACTCCACCAAAAAAACTACCCCATTCAAAGTATTATAAGACTATGTACTCCAATCATTTAAGGAATATGTCATTCAAAATGTTAAAGTCCCTACAATAATACACTACCAAAAATGCAAAACATCCTCAACATTATAAAGGACTACTTGTCCATGGCAACAAATACGATGAAACGACACATTGATCAACATCGTTCTGAAAGACACTTTAAGAATGGAGATTGAATCTTTGCTCATTTACAGCCTTGCAAGTAGACAACTCTCCAACAATAGGGTAAGAAAAAGTGGGTGATTTGTCCTATGATATCTTTAACACCTCCTATTTAAAAAAGAAACTGGGCGGTGAGGTGGCTACTCAAACAAATATTCCTCCCACTAATGAAGAAGGCGGGCTATGGAACTAGAGGACAACCTTGAGGTGAAGAATCTTCACAGAGGGCAAATCATAAAGTACAAAATCAAAAGGAAGGGATTCCCAGAAAAAGAAGTTGATTGGAAACAAGGAGCAGTTTTGGAGAAATACCTAAATTAGCAAACATTGTAGGCCCTACAGTACTACCCCCTGTCTTTGATAGCATCGACTAAAAAAAATTAAAAATTAAAATAAATCATCTCTTTTCATGCTTTAGACAGGTAAATATTTTTAATATAACTAGTTGATATGATACTTTTTCAATAAAGTAGTTTGGGGTTCAATTCTTGCCCTATCCCTCTATTATAACATGGACTTAATCATAAAGTGCATTCATCTTTTCTTTTGAACTACACTTTGACCAGGTTCTACTACCAAATTTGGACAATATGATACTTCCTCCAAATTTCGAGGCATGTTTCCACATATTCCGAGTTCATATATACGATATGTTAGAATTATATTGGGGCAGATATGCATCTTTTCAACTTTTATAGCATCCTTTTCAGCACTTGCCCCTATTGTTTGCATCTTCCACTTTGAGGGCAAAGTTCTTTCAAGGAAAAGAGAATGTTGTGTACATAACTACAACACCATTGTTAGATATTAGACTCTATATAGAGAGCTATTTTATCTATATGTTTTGTTCAATTAAAACAGGCTATTCCACACCTTAAGCAACTGCTTACACAAACAAATCACAGATCGGCATACCAAGTATTATGTGGTTAAAACCCTTAGAGAGGGAAAAAGTTTACTACCCCAACCAACACAGCCACTCGAGAGAATATATTAATGCAAAAGAAAAATATTTTACGTATGAGCTTCTCACAATCGATCATCAACAAATGACCCTCCATACTCTTCAAATAGAGATCATGGGCCAATCAGGTGCTAAGCCACAATCACTATAGTCGCTAAGATCAAGGAGAAGATGAACAGTTGGATCACTTTATTGCTAGAACATATCATGACCATTAGATTACATAAGTACCAATGGATACTAAAATTAAACACTAAAGAAACACACTTTACCTAAAGACACATTAAACCGAGTTGATCTTAACTAATTCCTAAGTGTCTAAATATCCTAACAAGTTCATGTTTTTGTAGTAATGGTTTAGTTGTCGACCTTCATGGTACAATATATCATTATTTGTAAAAATACCACTTTGATGCTAAGAAACAAGACTTCCCACTGGGGGGCCATGTACATATCCCACGTGTCAAACGCAAACATGCAAGGACACATGTTTGGCACTTATCCTAAAACAGGTATGTGCCAAACACATTTAGACACATGTCCTAGATGTGTCCAACATGTGCCCTGGGAAAAGAGACCTGCAAGGCCTCTAAAAAAGGTTATTTTCAATGTATTTTCTCACTTTCATTTGTAGGGAAAGAGCTCTCAAAGTCTCTTATTGTGAAGGTAAAGGGCAAAATCAAGATTTGAAAGGATTCCAAGTGTTCAAAAGGCATATTAGCAAACCAAATTTGTTGGTTTTCCAACAAAAATGTTTTTCTTAATTCATTCCACATAAATCATCGCTTAATCATCTAAGGCAGCTAGTAAAGGTCAAAAGGTAGGGGGCGAATGTCATTGTTGGTGCTGCCCCCCCTCTAAGTTCAACTATCTCGATTCTCTGCTAGTGCTCCATTCACTACAAGTGCAGCTTCAAATGCTGAAAATAACCCCATAATAGCAAGATAGTGAGCTCAAGAAAAGAAACATCCATTGTGGAAGTATGTAACAAGACAACAAAGACCCAAGTCAAAGCTTGTTGGGAGAGGAAATGCTCTTTGGACATGTAATTTTTGAAACACTCCATACAAGAGAACCTACTTTCAAGTTAAGGGACCATTTGTTGGGCCTTGGTTGTGGACTTGGAGCAAGTAAAGCAATGAGTGCTATGAAATGAAAAGAAATGGAAAGAAGATAATATTGCATTGGAAAAGGTGGCAGCAAAAAGTAGAAAACACAAAAATGAGGATCCTCTTCCCTTCTTGAGGAAGCCATCAAGTGGATTTGAGAGTGGGACAACAATTCAACCAACAAGAAAGAGGCTAGCTCCAAGTGGTGATCCAATGGGCAAGATATCTCAGCAAGAGAGATGAGAGGAGATTGATCTTATAATTGGGTTCTTTTTGTTAAATTTTACTGAGCTCAGCTCCGGTTAATAGTCCCGAATAATTTACTGCAATTATTAACTGAAACAAACTGAGATCTAACAAATTTATGCAGTGAAAAAAACATAGGAAATCACATGCATTTGACACCATCGTGGAAAACCCCAATTGGGGAAAAACCTACAAACAGTGATTTATATTAAGAATAAAAAATCCTAGGCTCCCATCTTGGGATAATGACCCACTGATGAATAATACAATCATAGCAAGATAGCCTACCCTATCACCTGGCTACTACGTTCTCTACTGTACCTTGTTCCTTTCCTCTGACCCTGCACCTACACACTTGGCTAAAAGTCCTCCAACCACTCAATTAGATCTCACTCACTCTGTGTGACAGTTGTGGGTCACCTCCTCTCCTTGGGCTTCCTTTTATACAATTACAATGACTAAAATACCATGGGCACTCTAGATCTCCTAAGTGATTTTAGATCTACGACTACAACTTAATCTTTCGTTAACACAGATTAAGTCACCTTTTAGCCATTATAACATAAAAGTCACTTTCCCTCTCAAGCAAGCTCCTAGAGAGGTCTTATGGACGACTCTTGCATGCTCGACACCTGACCTATAAGAAGTACATGTCCGGGCTACAAAAACTAGCACTCCCTCTTAGTGAGGAAGGTACTTTTGGAAGAACCTCCACCTAGATCTATATCAATCCCACCATGTCATCCGCTGCTGTAGCTACTCCCTCTGAGTTGGAAGACTTCCCTGTCACATTCTTTAGAATCTACTCTAAAGATTTTTTCTTCCTAATCATGCTCCTAGGAATCTCCACCTACTCCCAAGCATCCATCAATGTCAGCTCATATCAACTAGTCCTGACAATAATGGAAGAAGCCTAACGCTCATCTTCTGGATTAGAAGAGTGAGTCCCCGATATCAACTCAATCTTCGAAGCCTCCTACTCACTCTCTCATTGACATCAATCCTCGATCCAAGATCCCATTGGACCCACATACAGGATGGCCCAACAACCTGTATAACTTACCCTTATTGACACCAAGCATCACTGCAGCATCTTGGGTAGCTCTCTCTGAACGTATGAGCATGTGTCCATCCTGGAACATAACCACATACCCCTTGCCCTCTAGATTTGATACTAAGAGCACATTTGTCCTCCACTCTAAGACATACAACACATCTACCACCTCCAGAAAACCTCCTAACTCCAACTAGAACCTCACTGTCCCAACTCCTACATCACACTTGACGTCAATGCCAAGCTCCACATGTAGATCTAAGCTATCTCTACCCAACTGGTGAACAAATCATGTGTCCTTGCCATGTTCTCTTATCCACTAAGAAAAGAAATACTGCCAACTCCTGCAACTTCTCAAATCTGCCCAAATTTGTTCTTGTTACCAGATTTGTTTGTTGTTGCCTTGTCAGCTTCTCTTCTCCTTTGGATTAAACCCCTTATGCAAAGAGTCCTTTGCTCCATCTTGTCATCCCCTTATCTCTAGATAAAAGTCCTTCTTCACCCATCCGAGATCCCCTTGAGTCACTGTCCGTCATGACTCAAGCACTTGAGCAAAAGTCTATCTTTGCTCCAAAGTGGATGACTTCAGGCACATGAACAAAATTCCTTCTCTGCTCCTATGTGCTTTCTTGTGGCCTAGATATCTAGTTGAATGTCCTTCACCACCTACCCGAGATCACCTTGATGGTTGTCTGGCCTTCTACATGGCTCAACAAGCCACCCAACACATAAATTCTATATTGCCTGAACTCTGTTGCCCGCTACCCAAATATACAACCTACTGCTACCCCAGACTTCCTACAATTTTTATGTTGTTTCCCAAGGGATTTTTGGGTGCTTCCCAAAACCTTTTCTAGGCTGCCCAAGCTTCCTAGTCGTTGCCTGAACTCTTTTCTGCTCACTTCCCAACCACTTATTGGGTTGCTCGAGCCTTTCTAGGTGCTTCCTAGGGACTATTCTGGGCTACCTTGCTTACCTAGCCTTCCTAGCGCTCTGGTGTGCTAATTTGGCGACTATCTATCCCGACAACTAGCCTTAACTGCTACTGTCCAGCTGGCGGCTGCCGATCGTACTAGCAGCTGGGGCTACAGCCAAATCCGTCACCCACGTCCACACCCAACTCCACAAGCCCGAGCCCCTAAGCCATCACAGCTTCCACCCACCATCGTCTGACTCTCCCATGCTTCAACCCAAGCCTCACTCCTATCGTCACCAAACCTCCATCTCGAGGACTTTGGCTCAACTCCCTGCCATCGCAACTGTTGTTACTCCATGCCCACCTTGTGCTCCTTCTGCTTGCAGCCTGTCTATCATCCACTGCTACCTCCTATGTCTCGTACCATCCACATATACTGCGGACTCCACATCCTCCCAACGCCCCATTCCTTTCATTGGAGGCTCGCTTGCCACTGTCCCATGGCTCTACCTTTGCCCCAAGCTCTTCCTTCTCTGTCGCCTTCAACTCCACATAGACTACGGCTATCATCTCGGCTACACCTCGACTCCTGAATCCTTTGCTTCGCGTCGGTTCGTCTGCAATGCAGTGGTTGCTACTCCACACCACCATTGTGTGCCTCCGCCTAATAGCCTACATGTTGGCCCTTTACTTACAGTCAGCCTCACGCCCACACTCTACTTTGTGTCAGTCGCTATCACTCCACACACGACAAGGCCCAATCCTTTACAACCATGACCACCACCTGCTCGTCTCTCCACTTGTCTCTAGCTCCTCCCTGTTACACAACCCAATCCTCAATTGTAATGTAGATCAACGATCATGCTGTCGTACAACTGTACGGCAGCTGTCATACAGTCTTCACTTTTTTCTTTTGTTTTTTTTATTTTCGTTGTAAACCTCTGCCAAACATGATTTCCTTCTCAAAGCGAAACTGGCTTTGATACCATGTTAAATTTTTATTGAGTCCAACTCTGGTTAACAATTCCGAATAATTTACTGCAATAATTAACTAAGAGCTAAAAAGCTTACGCATCGGAAAAAACACGGGAAATCACATGCAATTGACACTTGGATTTAACCCTAGAAAACCCCAACTAGGGAAAACCCAACAAACAATGACTTTTATAAATAAAAAATTTGGGCTCTTATCTTGGGATAATGACCCGCTAAGGAATAATACAATCACAGCAAGATATCCTAGAGTAACACCTAGATGCTACCTTCTTTGTTGCACCTTGCTCCTTTCCTCTAACCCTACCCCTGCACCTGCACACTTGACTGAAAGTCCTTCTCCAACCACTCAATGAGATCTCACTCACTCTGTATGACAATTGTGTGTCACCTCCTCTCCTAAGGCTTCATTTTATATCATTACAATGACTAAAATACCATGGACCCTCTCGATCTCCTAAGTGATTTTAGATCACTTGAGATCTACGACTACGACTTAATCTTTCGTTGACATTACTTAAGTCACCTTTTAGCCATTATAACATAAAAGTCACTTAACCTCTCAAGCAAGCTCCTAGAGAGGTCTTCTAGACGGCTCCTGCATGCCCAACACAAAAACTAACACTTTTTCTTTCTCAACTTCATTTCATTTAATGTTGCACGATCTCCTTTGAATATTGAGATGTGTCGAACTCTAGTTAAATAGGCTCCAATTGGGTATGTACATCCCCTAGTTCAAAGAAGCTTAGAACAACATTATTGGTTAAGGCAAAGGAGGTAGATAAAATTCTAGAACCTATTAAATCATCATGCCCTTCATCCAATGTCAATATCGTTTTTGATGGATGTACATAATACATATGTAGCACACCATCCACTCATTAATTTCATGGCGCCTTCCTAGAATGGACCAATCTTCTTAAAAGCGGTGGATGCTCATGTAAAATACAAGGATGCGCAATATATGGGTGAGTTTTTCATTTAAGGTTATTGAAGATGTAGGTGTTGATTCTTGTGTGCAAATTATCACGAATAATGCACTTGTTTGCAAGGTCGTTGGCATGATTGTGGAAGCAAAATATCCACAGATATTTGGACACCTTGGATTGTTCATTTTTTTAATTTAGCACTTAAATCTATTGATGTGACATCGATGGGAAGTCTTATTGTTGATGCACACCATATACACAATTTTCTACAAAACCATATCAATTCCCTCACAATCTATAAAGAGTACACACATCTATAATTGTTGTTAAAGACTGCAAATACTGAGTTTGCCTCCTCATTCATCATGCTTAAGAGGTTGAGAGAGGTCAAGACCGCTCTTGAGGCCATGGTTATTTCAAAATTTTGGTCCTATTGGAGAAAGACAGATCAAACTCCTTCAAAAAAGGTCAAGGATACAATGTTAGATGATGATTGGTGGGAGAGGGTAGATCTTAACATTAAGATCATGGACCCTATCATTTCTTTGTTGTAGTTTGCAAAGATCAAACCATCTTAGGAGATGTTTAAGAAGCGTGGGATTCCATGAATGAATCCATGAAGATTGTTATTTTACAAAATGAGCGTCCTAGGTATGGGACATTTAGCAAAGATCTTATTAACCAACATATGAGATATTCTTATCACTGGGTGGGATAAGAACTGCACACCTTTTAATTGCTTGGATCACTCATTGAATCCAAGGTACTACAATAATGATTGGCTCAATGGTGGTCCTTCACACAGATTCTCTCCTAGGGACGAAGAAATTTCACACAAGAGGAAGGAAGTATTTAGAAGGATATATCAAGATAGAGCATCCCTCGATGAGGTGGAGGGCTTCGTAGGGTTTTCCACTAGCACTAGGAGATTTGGAGGCTATGATGTGCTTAGAGATAGGGTAGCTAAGAAGCCCTACGCTTAGTGGGCAAGATGCCCTATTTTACAACATTTAGACATGAGGCTCCTCTCTCGGGTTACTTTATCCTTTTGTTGCTAGAGGAATTGGAACGAATATGGGAATTTGTACAGTTTAAAGATGAGCATGCTTGAGCAGTCTAGGGAAAAAACAATGGCGTATGGGCACTCCAATCTTCATCTTATTTACAAGGAGAGGGAAGAGTGGTTGAAGGGAAATACAAAGATGTGGAATGTGTTCCTTGATGATATGGGTTTAAATAGCAGTCTTGAGTTGGCATTAGCCAACTTTGAACTCAATGAACCAATACTAGAGCAAGTCACTTTCAATAAAGGTGATCCTCTTGAGGGGTCCTCCTTCACATTATTAAAAGAAAATCTTGGATCGGATATAGAGGAGGAGAAGGGTGGAGGAGACACCACTAGTAGCGATGGAGATTTTGATGATTTTGACATGGAGGAGGATTACCGACAACAACGAGTTATAAGATTCTTCCACCTATGATTCTAGTATCTAACCTATTTTGTATTTGGAATTAACATTCCCACCTATAGTATCAGTGACTCGGTATATATGTAATACATTTTGATTTTGATGATATCAAATGACTTAAAGACAAAACTATAATTTATGGTTCTAGCTTCCAAGTTCTAAACCTCTATTTTAGTGTGTATTTATTTTTAATATTCTAATTTCATGTGTTCGATTATCACTGATGTGTTAACTAGTTGTATCAATATTTTGTAAGTGTTCCAGTTTCTAAAACAAATTGGATCTCTATGTCTATGTTTCATTTTTGGATTTGTAATTGTAATTTTTTATATATATAACACGTCACCCGTGCCCTATTTTTGGGGTCAATGTGTCCTGTGTCAAATACCCATATTTCCGTGTCCTCTATGCCCCGAATCCTCGTATCATGTGACTTAGCTCTGATGTAATAAGGGTTTTGTCACTTTTATTAGTAATTTCATCTTTAAGTTAGGGTTTTCCCTCTTTTTAGAATAAAAAGGGGTTTTCCCCCTCTCATTTGATACTATTTATCATTTTATAAATGAAACAACCAATTTGCCAGATCTTACTCCGTTATTCAAATTTGTGGGTACAATCCACTCTTAGGTGTGCAAGTGCCCCCGCTATTTTCTCTCCTTTCGGCTCTTTATTTTTGTTATTCTTAGCTTTTTATTTCAATTAATTCCTTATTTGCAGTAGCAATTCTATTTTGGGTATAGAAACACAACACAAACACATGAGAAATTTTAAATCAAGCAGATCGAGAATTGGAGTGTTGAATTAAAAGACCAATTAAATTTTCAAAATCCATGTCAAGTGGTAAGAAGCAATGGCTTTCACTGAAGTGGCAAAAATTAAAACTCCGTGATCATTGAGTGGACATAAAAAGGCTTCAATCAAGCTGGAGATTATACCATAGATATTCATGGGTCGAATATAAATAGCAAGTCAATATATGCATGAGCTGGCATATTGTGCATGGAGAACAACATTGCTAATTGGGAATCATGATCTTCTATATACACTATAAACCTGTTCCCTTTTATAGTGTTCCTCGTCTCCTTAACTCTCTTGTGTTTTAACTAAATATCATCAGAAGCTATTTAAAAGAAACCAAGAGAGGAAAAGGTTCAGTAAATTGATACAATATTGTGGATGTAAGAAAACTGGGGCAATAGAAATAAACAAATTATTATAAGAAAATATTAAAGAATACTTGTGAAAAAAGTAACTATCTTTACGCTTTCTTAAAGTTGAGATACTCTGTACAGAGCTACCCAAATAACAAAATGAATCTAAAAAATCATATCCACAATCTAAGATCCAGTATAGGAAACAGAGTGGAAAGACCAGGCAAGAGAAAAATGTCAAGATTTGTCATTTAAACGCTGACCCCACTATTTCAATGCATAATATACCTGGCGATGTCCAAGGCCGTCGACTTACTCCTACATTGAATATGCGAAGCACAAAAGTTGCAATTGGTGGTTGTTCTTTAGAAATGCGACCAGGCTCAGGAAAAAGACGTATATATAGATACCTGTTCTTCTCAATTGACAAGTGCCTGCACAGCAATATTGTGTTGATCAAGCATACAATTTTCCCTCTACTGTGTAAATTACTAAATAATGTGTAATGAGCATATCACAGATATTATTTTCAATTCAAAACAATGCAACTAACTTCCAACAAACTATTATTGTAAATAATATATCATGAAACCAAAGTAAATGCTAAATAATAAACTAATGAGTGCTATTATATTTCTGATTTGATTCCAGCTACTGCAAAGCATCTAAATTTTGATAACTTCGCAATTTTTGGCCTATTCTCAAGATCTAACATTGTATTGGTAGAGTGGCTGTCAATACAGAGAGGGGGTTTCATTGACCAACTGCTAGTTAATTGCCTATCTTGGATGAAAACGCATTTTAGTATCTCAGTTCTGAAGCAAGATACAGACTACACTTTCTCAAAATAGCATTACTACTCTCAAATATGAGTCTAAATATCTAATTTCATAGACAACTGTTATCTCTGACATGAGGGTTATCCTGATTCCTATGGTTTGAATAAGTTTATGCAAACACTTCAAACTGATAAATTTGGAGTATAAACAAGCTTAACTGTATTACATTTCTTAATCTGTTTTTTTTTTTTGCAAACTTAAGCGCAGAGGTTACAGGACGAGACCACGGTCAAGAATAACCAAGGTTATAACTACATAGTGATATCAGTGTTGACAAGAATATTGGTTTGAAAAGTGGGTACTATAATAAGCAAACAAGTCCGTACATTGGATTTCGTACAGACAGATCCATACAGTCGTAAGAACAAATCCGGACAGTTGTATGGACAATCCATACTGCATGCAGCTTATAGCAGGCTATTTTATCGTATTCTGGTAGGCAGATTTTCCTCGATGAGTGTACAAATCTATTTTGTTTTTGGGTGTACCGTACAGTTGTTAGTATGACAGCTTGTGGAGGTTTCCTTGTAAGCTTTGATTTGTTAATGAAAAGTTGATTTAAAGGAGTAAATTATCCATGTAATGTGTTTTTGCTTCCGTTGTTTACTTTCCAGGCATATTTGTGATTCCTGCTATCTGAAAGAATTTAATTTCTCAATTAAATAACAATTGTGTTTAGTTGAGAACATAAAGACAGCAATCACCTAGGGTTTGGAAAATTTACAGTAGGAAAGAATTCAAGTTCCTTTTGGATCTAGGATAATAAGCCAAAAATAAACTTAACACGAAGACTCTCTTTAGACTCCCTCACCTCTAGTTTGATGGACATTAGGTTGAAGACGTCGATGAATTGTTGCATGGTATGTCCCAAAATACGCCAAAGTTGTGGCCACCTTGCCAACAATGCATCCTTGTACCCCAATGGATAGAACCACTTATGGATGGCATTCATTGATTCCTCCCAAGTGTCGATTAGAGGTTGGGTGATGATTCTCCTACCAAGTGTGAGTTCACCACCATGTGAAGCTTGGATCCTCCATGTGAACTTCAAAAACTATAATTTTCTAGCCTTAGTCAAGTTTGACTATGTCTTGAAACAAACTTCCATACTACATCTCCAAGGGTCGAACTTGTCACCGTTGATAGCCCCATTAAACATAAGCACCCATTGTTTTGTGTCCAGTTTGAAGGTCTAATAAACAATGGGAAGTGCCTATTGAATAGTGGGTTGGGGTAGATGTCGAGATCAAGACCAATTGTTGAATGCTAATTAGTTGTTCAAGCATACTCATCATATCATACACCATTTTAGACTAGAACTCTTGTTTTTGTTAGAACCATTCTTGTTGTTGTAACAAGGGTTTCTAACAATAAGTATTGCTCCTACATTTGTTGGCCAAGATTTGTGCAAGCATAGTCTTTGGAGTCTCCCAATCGACTAGAGGTTTTATGAGGTTTTATGAGGAGTTTCGGGAGTTAGAAAATGCATACACAAATAGCCTTTTATAACTGAGCCTAGGAATACCCATCACAAGGGGAAAATGAAAGAAATTCAAACATCAAAGGCCAAAATTGGTAAAAAATTGGCCCTATTACTGAGTGGTGATTAGTCATTTGAAGATACTCATCATATCATACATCATTTTAGTCTAGAACTCTTGTTTTTGTTGGACCTAGTGCTCTTGTTGTAACAAAAGTTTCCAGCAGTAGGAATTGTTCCTACATTTGTTTGGCCAAGATTTGTCCAAGCCTAGAATCTTAGGAGTCTAAAACCAATAGAGGCTATCAAGAAGTTGTAGAACTTAGGATATACATACATAGATAGATTTTACAACCGAGTCTGGCAATACCCATCAAAGGGGGTGTTGCCACCCAGATTTGCACGTGAATGAAAGAAAAATCTCAACTAACTAAGAGCGGCCTTGGGGGCAAGTCAATGAGTCGGGTGCAACTATCACCACCACATTCAACTCCTTATGTTTAGATCATCTCCTAAACAAAATCCAAGGGAGGTAGACCCTAAGAAATCTAAGGATGGTCGCTTTGGAAAAAGTGGCATGGGAGTTAATAAAAAAAACAAGCAATTAATCTAGCAGTATATCTAGCAAGTAAATCAAATGAGCAATCACTAAATCAAGTAAATCAAAACTTACAGCATGTATATAATAAAGATCAATGCTTTATCCACTAGGAAAAAGAGATACGATTGCAGAACTTGAAATAACTTGCAAGCTAAATTATGACATTAATTTCCCAACAGAAAGGGAAAGTTATCTAATTACTAGAAAGCGACAACAAAGTCAAATTGTGAACTCACTAGATCGAGAATTGACTTGCTTGTTAAATGGAGGAACAAAAAGGAAAAATAATCGTCTAATTGTGACCCTGCTTGATGCAGGGATCAATTGTTTGTTACTTGTGGATTATTAAAGGGAAATGGGACTTTATGATATACAAAAGGCACATGGAAAGAAGTCTGGGTTCAGTGATGTCTAAGTGTGATACTACACGAAGAGGGGTACTAGATCGGAATCATTGGGGATGTCCAATACAGTACACCAAAAGAGGATATAGCCTGACGAGTTCCAACAATGATCACTACCTAATATGGTCCCTTAACCATAGAATTTGCCCACGAAGTGACAATCCTGTGGATCTTTATAGACGTCAAAATATGTCTCTACAAAAGATTTATATTTTTAGTTAAGTTAATGCGAAGTGTTTTAGAATGTTACTTTGGTCACACTATTACAACATGCATGAAAAATAAACAGAGTATACTAGCATGCAGTAACGTCCATGTAGTAATGGACAGAAAAAAAACTAAAAAATCCAATGTTCCACGGAGTTTCCGGGAAGGGGGAGCATGGGAGCGAGGAGACGCACGAGGGGGACATGTGGAAGCCACCCCAAATTTTAGGGAAATTTTAGGGAAACGGGGGGACGTCAAAGTCATAAAAATGAATTTAAAATATAGAAATGATAAATCCCAACAATAACTATTATCGTGTAAAAAGTAAAACTAAAAACTAAATTCATCATTATGGAATGTACATCTATTAGTTATTACCATATCAAATTTCAAATCTGTAAATGATACTAAATTATGTTACTATTACCATGTAAACACTAAAAACTATTATCATTATGCAATGTATATCTAAATTCAAATTTCAAATTTGTAAAAGATAATGCAACAAATTTTGAAGTCTGAAATAGTCAAATAGATACTGAGCAGCTAACTAAGAGAAGTTAGAACAGTGAAATAGATAAGATAAAATAAGATAATTTTATTAATGTCCACTAATGACCACAAAGTAGGTCAACGGGACTGTCGGTTACAATGATACTTTATGCATGTGGGAGGATCAAACGATCTCCCTTAAGGGAAATACAATATAAGCAATGAAATAGAAAGAATGAAGCACCTGAGTGGGCCCAATGGTTAAGAGCTTGTGTTATCTCCAAGGAGGTCATAGGTTCAAANGCTTCATAGCCCGTTGTGACAAGGCTAGAAGGGTAGGCGACCCCTGGGATAGGTGCCCACCTATAGGCAACCCCTGGGATTGTGGTACCGGGACGTCTCAGCCCCTGCTAAGTCACAAGTTTCTGGTATATCTGACTTGCGGGCTGTTGGATATATCCCCAGAAAATTTTTTGTAAAAAAGAAATAGAAAGAAACAATTAGAATATAATTTCTCAAAAAATACTAAATAGTAAAGAGTCAAGGAATGTCAAGGGTATCTACTATCTACTATCTAGAGTTAAAACTAAAACATTGAAAAGTAGCTGAAACGAATCAACATCATGATCTAATAAACATCAAGGAGTGTGCTCCATTGACTAGTGTGAGAAGGTAACTTTTAGGAAGGTGTTAGACTCTTACATTAGTGTAGGATTTAATATAATTTTGGTTTAATTATGTTTTAATTTTTTTAACATTTTTTAATAGTTTAATTTGCATTTATTTTTATTATAAAATATGAAAATCGAGGGCGGCTTTTGGGCGCCTAGAAGCCCCCCTAGGGGGAAACAAGTTCCACACCTAGGGAAACTTGGGGAAACGTATTTCCCCGAGTTTCCCCCAAAAGGGGGACATGGGGAAACGTTTCCCCAGGAGTTTCCCCGTCTCAAAAGAGCAGGGAAGCGAGGGGGTGCGCCCCACCCTGGGAGACGTGTCCCCATGGAACACTGAAAAAATCTAAGGTAAAATTTAGTGCACCAAAGTAAATGTGATTTAATTTAAGTTAGGAATTAGTATACGGAGTTAGCATGCGAAGTTAGATGCAAAAATGTGACTCGGGGGGGTAAGGGGGATGTAACACCACCCTACTAGATTAGTTACCAGAGGCTATGTAGCCTTTAGAATGCCTACTGTTGGTCATCAACAAATCAACATTTAACCTTCATGTTTCAACATATAACATTTGTCATCAACAAAGCATAAGTTGTGACAGATAACAGATAACATCAACCACGAAATGAAGTGGAGCATCATATTCATTACCAAACAGTTGTAATAGACAGTCAACGGTTCAAAGTTCAAACTTAAACTGTCATATAATCTTTTGCAAAATAGGCCATAAGTGTTAACACTGAATTTACCCTTGGTGACTACAAAATGTTACCTTCATTATTGTTTGTGAGCACATTCGGGATCAGGTTGGACTTCTCCTTAGTCCATCTTGATTGTTCAGCATCAACAATTCATGGACATACTCTCAATAGCTTCTACGGCCATTATCCTTTACACCAGATTTGTTGAATTTCAGTTTCCAGGGTTTGGGTTACATTACAAAGTTTGAGTTTCAGATATCAGTATTTTGAGGGGGGATAGTACAAGATTGTGATATTTTTAGCAGGTTTCCAGCTCATGCTTCCAGAGGTTGCATGCAGTGTTTGATGATACCATGTTCTTTATTACCATTTGAGTCAATTTGAGATCATTTTCAATGACATGCAAGATGTTTGGGGAGACTGCTATTTTTAGCAGATGGAGTTAGGAAGCTTAAATGGGAAAATAGCTAACATATTCGTGTTCCTGAAACTGCTAAGTGTGCTCAGTTTTGGATGGAATATGAAATTTATTTTCTTCAAATGAGATCTAATGAGGTTAGAGCCCTTCTCAAATGCCCTAAAACAATTAATGATAATATAAAAATTAAGTAAAAGGGTAAAAAGGGAAAAATAAAGAAAAGGGAAAGGGAAATCTAAAAAAAATGGAAACTTTTACTTTAAGAGTTTTAAATTATCATTCCAGGGAGCACCTCAAAAAACCTGGGAGCGTGCGCCAGAAAAAGGCTCCTGGGAGGGAGTGATCCAGAAGGGTGCTTCCGAGGACACTTCTGGATCACCCCCTTTCAGAGTGACCTTCGGGAGCATAGCAGAGAAGGGGTGCTCCCCCTCAGCATAGAAAAAAATTATAAACCATCAGTTCAGTATGATTATGACAACTTGGCTGTGAGGCATCACTATCCCATCTGGTTTAAAGTCAAGATCATTACGCTAGGTTGTTAACCACAGTGTTTAAACAGAAAATGTTGTTGGATAAATAACAAGCCTCATAGTACAATTCAGTTATATTTTAATAAAAACATGCACGGATTCAATCAGGAGATAAATACCAGACAAATAAATTGATAAAGATGCATAAAAATGTAGTTCCATAGCCCCAAAACTTTGGAGAGCGTAGAAACCTATTTATGAGCCTCAGTTTAAAATCTGAACTTGTCTTGCAGAAATGACATAATAAATTCAGTCTGCCCTACAACAATAGATTCGGCAATTGTAAAGCAACAGATTTTAAAAATATCAACCGTAAAGGACCGTAGAAAGAATTCCAACAATTATATAGTCTGGAACTACAACACAGTAAATCCTCAAAGCCACAGCCTGAACAGCAGATATCAAATTTAGACAAAACAGAAATACTAGTGAGTCTCAACAAACACATTCCTGAGAAGGTATGGATGCCAACTCAGGCCCAACATTATCCAAGGCAGTGCGGATGCTGCCCTTGGCCCAGCTTAATCTCCTAACCACACATGGAAAACCAAAACTCTACATACCCTGATTCTCATTGTACACACTTATAAATAGGCAAAGGGATACAAGAACCCACTAATACAAAATCCATGGTCGGCTCTAAACAAGGAGCCCATAACCGCGTAGTTGGTCAACAAAGCGTATCCACAGAATTACAAAAAATACTTGCCAGTAAGGGATAGTTGAGGTGGGTATCCCAGTTAGGTGGCTTCTAATTCTATCAAACCCATCCGATTCCAAGGAAAAATCAACCTTAACCTATACCTAGCCTACTTAATACAAAACTGGGCGTTTAAACTTAATTTCTTTATTCCTGAGAATGGTAATGGCATTAATTCTAGGTTGGAACATAAAGAAATATTTGGGTACCCGGTATCGTAACAAAATCTTTATGACATCTAAAATGAAGTTAATTAAAAAAATTACATCCTGAAATTTGTATATGAAACACAGCTGCTGAAAACTACTACCGACTCTAACCCTACCTTTACTTGATGAAAAAATGCATATTGTCCCAAATTTCCATAATATCATACTTTCATGAATTTCTTAATAAATTAGAGACTTATATTATTGGCAAGCAAGCTATTCGAACAGGGGTGGCAGGCGCGGGAGGGATCCTCAAGGATCATGATGGGAAAATATTGAAAACTTATGCTTGGGACTGGGAAAGAAAACAAATAATCAAGCAGAATGGCTGGCCCTTTTGAAAGGTTTGGAAATCTTGGTTGGCTTAAAAATTCCAAACCTCCTAGTTTTTGGCGACTCGCGATTTGTTATTCAAAAAATGAGAAGCCCTTTCAAGGAGAGCTCTTCCTTCTGCAGCAGAGTCCAAAAGCGTATCATGAATCTCCCCCTCCCTAATAATGTGGAATTTCTGCATGTTAAGCATGAAAACAATGAGCAGGCAGATCAAAAGGCAAATCAAGAGGCCTAGCTTGAACAAGGAACTATTGTTTTAGACGATCAACCTCCATCAAAAGGCTGGATTCCATGACAATTATCAACTGTAGTGTTATAAATGGCAGAGTAAGTCCTATTGGAAGTCTTAGTAGTGTGGGGAAATTCACATCCTATAGGTTGCAATGTCTAGGATCCCCCCGAATCATCCACAAGACTCTTTTGTTAGCGTTTAAGTATGGTGGACAGCCTCCCATTTCAAGTCACGCGTGGCAGAGTATTGGTTGCTTGCATGCAAAGGCAAGTGGTGAAGTTAATTGCTCTAAAGGGCTCATTCAATGCAGCATAATGAAAGGGCTCATTCCACCACCCCTTGGATTTTGTTTCAGATCTAGTTCCTGCGGATGTCCTCTCCCAGGAAGGTTATACAGTCAATAAAATCTGTGAAGATCTAACTCTATATTTCAGTATCTCCTCTCCGGGGAAGAAAGAAACTCTTATCTCCGAAATCAAGCCACCAATTTCGCAGCTGTGTGAGGTATCTGATTTAAGCAAGAAGAAATTCAAGATTTCTTTGGTGGAAGCAAAGAATTCATGGCGTCCCGGAAGGAGATCTTTCCAAACTACAGAGGGCACCTTGAAGACTTTAAGAAAATGTTTAAGAGAGGTGCATGAAGGCATTGGCGGTGTTCTTCTTAGGATAGTAGTGCTAACAGAGGAGGTTCGGCAAGACAGCAACAGGCTAGGGTGTATGGAATCATGCATTGAGGATCTTGATGGTAACATGAGGGAGAAGATTGCGTTGATGGATGAGGTAAGGAAGGACATTGAGAAGGCAATGCAAATGTGCCAGGGTTGCTATGGCCAGAATTCGCTCTCGGAGGCAGCTCGTCCCAAGGATGAAAACTTGCCATTCTGTAGACCATGTGGACGGGCATGAACAGGCTCTGGAGTTTTAATAGTTTTTTGCCATACTTAATATGTCTTTATGTATTTCTGTGTTTTCCTATGTAACCAGTTTGTCAGAGTTTATAGCCCTCAGACAATAGTAGTAGATAGAAAGGTTGTAAGGAAGCTTTTGAAACTTTGGTATACAGCAGGAAGTTATGTAGAATGGATCCTAACAGAAATATGCAGAACATTGTTTCCAGTTTTGTAAAGGGCTTTTTGTTGTAAAGAATCGCTGTGCTCAGAAGGTTAATATAAATCTTTTAAGTTTCTATTTGAAAAAAAGCAAGCTATTCGAACATTATAATAAAGAACCAATCACCGTCCAACAGAATTAATTTCCATGACTGGCATTGCAAAGAAACAATATGAAATAGAAGCACACACAGAAAGATTGTTAGGTAATTGAGGCTGTGCTTCACAGTAGTTAAGCACAGACGGTCACTGGTGATGAGGTATATTTCATGATCGTGCAATGATTCCATGGAGATTGAATTCATGAACAATGGCAAGCTAATACCACCAACTAACCAAACTCAGTACATTACGGGGATGTAATTAAGCCCAAACAGAGATCTGGTAATATAACACAATACAAGAATTTTCTATCTTGGGTTGGCAAAGCTTAAGGCTTAAGTGTAACTGTATGCTTAATAGGCACCAACGTTCTCCCTATGGCTTGGAAAGTGCAGCCGGAAGGTCTGCACCGCCTGCTTACAAATTTTCAATCATCATAAACTCGACGTTTATGAGTCTCCAATCAAATTGTTAAATTGGATTAGACCAAGGAAATTAAGTGTGAAGACAACTCACGAACAAGATGGTCAGAGTTGTAGTGGTGCAGTCAGCCTTTGGTTATACAGAGGTAGCAAACACAAAAGTTGGGGTCCATTAGAAGTGAAAATTCCAAGGTCCTTTCTCAAAAGGTAAGGAAGGCGAGTCCCATGGGGAATTGAGGTTACTCACACCTGGGTCTCTTTGCAAACGATATTCTGTGTATACGATATACCAGCAGCGAGAAATGGACTTATGATGTGTTTGCAGATGCATTGTATCCAGATACAGAAATGCACTGAAGGGACAAAATAGCAAATAGGTTTACCAGTTCCAAATTCCGACTCTGAATGGATCGGACCTCCGGTAAGAACAGGATCCCAAGCTTTCAATCTTCCATTGTGCAAGCCTAGCAGTTGTCTCCACCTTTGCCTCCGTCATCTTTGCTGTTCTTCTTATTTTCTGTTTCTTTCTGGCTGATGCCAATTGCAGTTATAGGCACAAATTTGCAGCTGGAAACAAGAAGGGGAGAGGTTACGGAAGGAGACTGGGCTCGTTGGGAAAAGCATTTCATCGGGGGGCTGTTCTTGTCTGCTGCTGGACCCGCTGTCGCCATTACTGACCTATAATAATAGTGTAACCAATTGGATCCATTCGTCATTCCATTTCTTTTATAGCCCTATCAGAATCCAAACTTGTTCCCACAACTAAAATGGAAAAGTAAAAACAGAGAAAAATCCCAACTCCTTTTCATTTGGTTGTGAGCATCCACACCATCATTCCATAGGGTCCTACAAATTTTGCTTATAATTGGTACGGTCCCACTCTTTCTTGACTATATTAAGGGGCCATGATGACGACCCTCCATTTGGACTCGATGTATGAGGTGCCTGATATGGAACCTGTCTACCATCTTACATGCATGTGCATTTGCTAAAATTTAATAGGTTTTATATAATTTAAGTGGAAATTATGTGTGTATATATAAAGACTTTATGGCAATGTTATTTTTAATATTTGGTACATTATTTAAACAAGTTATTTTTAAAATTCCAAAAACGAAGTTGCAAACTCCGAAGCCTCGAAATAGGCAAGAAGGATGTGTTTAAATCTCGAATGTTTCATGAGGAAGCTTACAAAGGTCTTAGAAGTTAGAATCACAAGCCCTTTACCCAATAAAACCCGGTGTTCATTTAGAAAACTCAATTGGATAGTTCATGGTTTATGATCAAACCTAAGGTATATGAACTTTGGTCAAAAGAATATTAAGTCTATTAAGTCACTCTAATGAAGGCCTTATGAATTGTTTTTTTTTAATAAAGGGTATATTTTTTTTGTTTATGGGATTTGATATTCATATAAGTAAGTTTTTAAAAGTATTTTTTTTAAGGTTTATATTTGAAGTATTGAATGTTTAAGTTAAATCTAAAAATATTTCTATAACAATTTTAGTAGGGTTTATCTCCTTCACTTACTACTTATATTATATTTACTATTTATATTATGGGATGATTCAACTTTTTAAGTAATTGGAAACAGCATTGACAAATTTATAGAGAAAATGGCTCCAAAAACGTAACAATATGTACATAAGTGGCCTTAGAGAAATAATATATGAGGCAATGCAATTGAATTTGGATGGTTGGTGCCATCCATAGGAGCTAGACTACAAACAATTCTCATTTAAGTGCAAGAAGTGCCATGGTTATGGTCAATTCACTTAGAACTACAAAAGAAGACACGCTCCTCCACAAGTTTAGCAACCCACACAAATTATGGATATACGAAAGAGAAGACAACCCATGCTCTAGCCAAGCTTGAACAAAGCCCCTACTCTAGTGGTGAAACAATTTTAGGTTCTAGACCTATGTAATGAAAAGGAGGATGGAGTGAAATTAGATGTTTATCAAGCAAAAATCCTAATTGAGGATTTTTAGGTGGCAATGAAGGCCCCACTGAAGAAGCTCTCTGCCCAATGAAGAAACCCTAAGAGGGAAATATTGTAGTTAAAAAAAGGGAGGGAAAGCAATAGGGACCCCATATTATGCAAAGGTTCTTCAAAGGAAGACTACAGCTTCCTTTAGCTCCCCTATGCTTACAAGAAGACCAAAGTTGAAGAAAGATCTGAGAGAAACCAAAGTCGGTATAAACTAAGCAATACGATTTCAACCCCTACTGACCAAATATGGATGTACCCTATGTGTTTTGGACAAATTCTGTACATGTCTTTTCCCATATATTATACTATTTAAGCAAATTGCTAAGCAATTTAGAAGTCTTTGAATCATTGGGCATGAAAGGTCAAGAAAAAAGAAGTTATTCCATCTTGACTCTACATAATCTAGATCTAAAATGAGAGTCATGTGA
>LPNX010842406.1:46052-58266 GCA_001517045.1 Pseudotsuga menziesii | reverse complement strand
TTCATATGACTCAACCATAATGCCTAGCATGTTTATACATTGACACATAGACTCTAATAACCTCAATAGGCCTAAATGCCAAGCCGACCACCCCAAATTTAGAGGTATTGAGTGAAAAACTCAGAAATTATCAGTTGTTTATTCAACAACCAATAATAACCAAGAGAAAAAACACCTTGGGCTGATTAGATCGACAAATAAAGTCTAAGAGACCGAGTCTTTTACAGACACTATCATGCTAGAACATTTATTACAACTCCCCCAAGGGGTATGAACATGTGATATAGTACAACAAAGATTCCCAGAAACAAGACTGAAGGTCTTCTGAAGACCGAACAAGTTATCCTTGTCTGGTTCACCAGGCTCACTTGATAAAAAACCACTAAGTACAACTTAGGTGGTACCAAGGAGCCCCTTCGAAGTTCGTCAAACGGATCGAGGATGTTCTGGTTGTTGCTCTGCCGCCGAAGGACACCATCAGTGTGGCTCTCTCCCTGGCAGATCAGGCATTGATTGGGAAATTCATGGGACTCTGATCATCTCCAAAAACCACCGAGAGATGGGTCTAGAGGAATTTGAGACCCTTGATCTTGAAAAATGTAGCATCTTACTCAGTTGGGAGAGGATATTTGTTATTTGACTTTGAAGCTAAGGAGGACAAGAAGCTAATATTTTGAAATGGACCCTATTTCATGGGACCACAAGGCTTCTACCTAAATAGTTGGACTCCAAACTTTGATCCTAATGTAGACATTCCCAAGGTTGTCCCAGTTGGGTTGGGCTCTCAAACCTCCCAATGCATTGTTGGAATCCAAATTCACTCAAAGAAATTGGAAATACGTTGGGAAGGTATATTGATATGGCAAGACCAAAAGATCAATATGCCTATGCGTGCATCTGCGTGGAGGTGGATCTAGAAGCCGGATTACCAGAGGCAATGAAGCTCATAGTAGGGAACTGGTACCACTTTTAAAAGCTGGACTACGAACAACTCCCTTTCAAGTGTAGAGGCTGCCATGAATACGGGCACTTCTTCTGTAACTGCCCGCAAAAGCAAGAGGACCAATAAGAAAAAGAGGAAGGATGGAAAACAACAAATAGGAGCAAGACTAAAGCAAAAAGTGGAGAAATCCAAAGAAAAGAAGAGGGGGAAATGATCAAAGGAAAGCCCCCTCAGAAGGTAAGGTCAACGAGAATCGGAGTGTACCTAGTGTTATAAAGGAGAAACCCTTCAATGCGGAGGAGACGATCCAGAAAAAGAAGCTATGTTATCAGACCAGTCTGAGAAAGACAATGCCTATCTGGTCCAGTTAGATTCAGGAGCAAAGGTGGTAAAAGAAGGGGGAAACCAGGAAAAGTCAGAGGAGGAATCCGATTCTGAGGAGGAGGAAGAAGAGGAAGGGAAATCAAGATGTCTACCCCAAGCGTGAAGAAGGAAAGAGGAAGAAAAACATCCAAGGAAGTGTGAGAGTAAGCCACTTACAAAGATAAACTACAAGGCTCTCAATTAACCTTGGAAAAAATTCTCTGAAACACCAAAAACACTTGGCATCAAGGGCAATCCCAGAAGGGAATGCCCTCATCCACTAAAAGTAAGTAATGAAGGTCCTCTCTTGGAACTGCAGAGGCCTAGGAAGCAAAGTTAAGGAAGAAGCTATGAATGATTTGATAAGACTAGCCCAACCATACATCTTACTGGTCCAGGAGACCAAGATGGAGAAAGATACATTTCTCCAAGTAAGTGCAAACTTTTGGAAGAAAGGAGAAATAACTACAGTCAGCTCAAAAGGAGCCTCTGGAGGAATACGTACGCTCTGGGATGATCAGAAATATGATCTTGTTGATACCAAGCATAGCCCTCACTGGATTCTAGCTACACTATTGTAGAAAGAATTTAACATCCAGGTAAGACTTTTTAACATTTATGTGCCTGTTGCTTATGCTGAAAAAAAATTGTTGGAATATAATTCAAGATGAAAGAAGTAATCTTTTGGGCAATGTCATCCTAGCCGAAGACCTAAATATCATCTTAAATCAAGATGAAAAAAGAGGAGGTTCGGTGGTCAAAGATCCTTTAAGGGAGCAAGTGGCTGATTTAATTATGGATTGGGGTTTATCAAACATCATTCCAGCCAAAGGGAAATACACATGGAATAATAAGAGATTGGGGCCAGGCCACATAGCTACCAAGCTAGATCTTTTTTTTATCCATAACTCCTTTCTCCTTCTGGGAATGAACTCCTCTTCCAACATCCTGGTGTTTGGAGGCTCAGATCATAAACCTATCTTGCTTGAGATGAAGAAACACCAGACCTTGGCCCTATCCCTTTCCAATTCAGTCCTTTGTAGGTCTCACATAATGACTTCATGAAGATTGTTGCTGAAGCATGGACTGCTCCAGTTACGGGATCTCCATTCTACATATGGGAAGAAAAATTGCAAAGAGCTAAGAGGGCGCTCAGGAAATGGGAAAAACCTTTAGAAAATCCAACTCAAAACAAGGTAAAGTTGTGTTGATGCTTGAGGCTCACCAAATCTCCATGGAATCACTCCAGATCACTAAGGAGGTTCAAAAAAAGAAATTAAACTGCAACAAGAGCTCATCGTTGCCTACAGACAGGAGGCTGAGCTAGGGAGACTGAAAGCCAGATGTCTCTGGCTCCAAGCAGGGGATCGTAACACTGGGTTTTTCCATAAACAGGCTGAATCGAGGAAATTTTTTTAAGTTGTGTATGAGATACACACCCAACACCATGTTATTCATGATTTTGAAGAGATCAAAGCTGAAGCCATGATCCACTTCAGTGCAATTTACTCAGCAGAGGCTAACACCATCTCTAATAATGAGTTCATGGACTTAGTTCTAAAAACTATTAAAAATAAGGACAATGACAGTCTGATAATAAGGATCACGATGGAAGAGATGAAAGAAGCCGTGGATGAAATGAAGGATGATAAGGCACCTGGCCCAGATGGGTTCAACGCAGCCTTCATCAAAGCTTGCTGGGAAATTGTACAAAAAGACTTATTCAAAATGGTGACAAAATCTCAGAGATGTGACAAGATAGGTGGAAGCACTAATTCTTCTTTTCTTGCACTAATTCCCAAAGAGAAAGATGCGAACTCCTTTGACATATTTCTCCCAATCTCCTTGTATAGTACTCGGTACAAGATAATAACCAAAATAATGGCTAGGAGGTTAAAAGGAATCCTGCCTCATATCATTTAAGAGAACCAAGGGGGTTTCATTAAAGGCAAGAGAATCTGGGATAATATAATCCTCGTCCAAGAGGAAATTCATTCCATCCTGAAGAATGGCGAAAAAGGTATGGTGGTGAAGATTGACTTAGCCAACGCATTTGATAGAGTTTCTCATCCCTTTCTCCTCAATGTAATGGCAAGATATGGCTTTGATCCGAGCTTCATCAGTTGGGTCAAAGCCTGCATCAATTCGCTTTCGATTACTCCTCTTATTAATGGAAGAGCGGTTGGTTTCTTCCCAGCCACACGAGGATTGAGACAAGGCTGCCCACTCTCGCCTTTTCTCTATACAATCCAAGCCTCTATTCTCAGCCTCCAGCTCGAGCAAGAAAGGAGGGACCAATATCTAATCGACATTTGTATGACTTGAGGAACAAAAGACGTCAATCATGCATAGTTTGCAGATGACACAATCCTGCTCGGAGGGGCAAGTCAGCTCATAGCCCGAAGATTCAAAACTAAAGTAGATCACTATTACAAAGCTTCAGGGAGCAAACTAAACCTTATAAAGAGCTCGATATATAGTTGGAATATCAACCCAAGGGAGATGTTTGGAATATCCTGGATACTAGAGATTGAAGGGGTAACTATCTGGCACTCCTTTAAATATCTGGGGATCCCAATTTTCAGAAATAAGCCGAAGAGCTCGGACTAGAATCGTTTGATTGAAAAATTCAAACATAGAATTCTCGCTTGGGGAGCAGTTTGGCTAAATCGACCGGGAAATCGGTAATGATAAAAGCCATACTTAATAGTCATCTGCTCTATCAGTGTTCTATTCTATTGGCCCCTCCTAAAATTTTAGCAAAAATAGAAAACATGTTGAGATCCTTCCTTTGGCAAGGAAGGAAAAATGGTGAAGGGAAAAAATTGCTCTTATCAGCTGGAGGAAAATTAAAATGTCTCGGATGGAAGGAGTTCTCCATATTAGAGATCTGAAGTTCCAAAACTTGGTAATGGGAGCTAAGTTGCTTTGGAACCTCGTTGAACAAAATCCCTTGTGAATCAGTAAGGAGATATTGAACAAATATTTTACTGGACCGAGACTCCGGTGTCTGGATACCGTTCCTAGGATCAAGGATGGCTCTCCCATCTTTTCTCTCTGCCAGAAGGCGCTACCTAGGTTCAAAGAAGACCTTCACTGGATACTAGGCAATGGTAAACAGATTAAGTTATGGAAGGACTCAATTTTGGTGAGCTCGCTTCCTCCCCCTCTTCTAGAATTCAGAAGGTGGACTGAAAGGTAGGGAATTAGCACGATGCGGGACATTTCTCATTGGGATAATGAGCCCCCTCACAGGTGGATTGGTTGGACTATGTCGGAGTTCCCTGTGGAGTTGGATGGTGAGAAAATGCAAGTCTTGGACTATATTACTCGTATCGCGCCGGTGGCCAGAGGAGCAAAAGATTGTCGTGGATGGGGAAGAACTGGATTGTACACCTCTGCACAAGGTTATAGAGTGTACTTGGTAGTCCCAAGTGCAATCAAGAACCCTGCGATTTGGAAAATTTTGTGGGATGCCTGCACGCTGCCAAAAATCAACTTGTTTTGTTGGACGATGACAATATATTAAAAAAGATATTTTCCTTAAACAAATATTTCCTTAGTGAAAATATTGTCATCTTATTGTGGACAACATTTCTTCACTGAAAATGTTGCCATGGTATTATGTGCAACATTATTCATATTTAATTTAATGTAAGCCAAATAAATTGTTAATAAAACATAAGTTGAAAAATAAATATACATAATTTGATATAAAAAAAACATACATCCAATTTGAACCGTTAATTTATGTTTTAGTAAGAAATTTATTTTTTCTTTATTGTATAACTTGTTTTTTTACTATGATGGTAAGATGTAAGGTTAGAAATGACCTAAAATCTTTAATTGCATATCTATTCATTTTTCATGTATGTATTTACAATTTTTTCAAAAACTAATATATATATCAAACTCCCAATTGCATAAACACCCCTAGATAGACTTGTATCCACCTAATAACAAGCATAGTTCCACATAAAACAACCCAACCAATAACATGCTAGATACATAATATAGTTAGAATAAAGACCCAAACGGGCAGTCTAATGAGTACTATAAAACCAAATCAAAACAACAAATTGGCTGATAATATATGATTCATGAAGCACAAAACCTTTAATGCCCCTAAAGTTCTAAATCAAAACAATATCATATCTCTAAAGAAGATTCAGCTAGAAAATTGAATCTGTGAACTGCCCATCCTACCATCATGGAAAGCCTATGAAAATCATAGATATTAGTGAAGAAGTATAATCTACAAAAAAATAGAAGCTATAGAATTAAGTCATAATGTTGTTGATATAAAGTGTCTATTCCAAGCATGCCAAGTAAAAAAGACGCATCCTTCGTCCCATAACCAAAATTGCAATTATAATATTTGCTTTGATACTCTAGTATGACTAGAATATATGTATATGCCCCTAATATACGATATCATTCCCCATAAATTTCTAATAGTAAATACGACCCTCTTCTTCTTTGAGAGCCTCTTTGGATAATTTATCTGCCATTTGGTTGAACTCCCTGTATATATGGAGGAATAAAATTTCCTCGAAAGACCCAATAAATTCTCTAATCTTCTGCATCCATTGTGTAAGATTCATAACATGTTGTCTAGACATTCCATTGACCCAATCTATGATGACCTTTGTATCCTTGGCTACTCTGATGGATGTTATACCTATGTAATTTGCAAAAAACAACAGCATCCATAATGCTAATAATACACATCTGGTATTTGTTCCTTTGCCACAACTCATTTTTAATTTGTAGCAACTGTAATCGTTTAACCATATGATGGCACCCACCCCCCAATGGTGGCTTCCATTTGTGATGCTCCATAAAAAAAACCTTCACAACAATTCTTGGGAAAATTGGGAGGTTCTTTTGTTCTTATAATTGCATTGTTGTCCCGATGCCCATCAAATCTCATATCTCTAAAGGTAGCCAAAATTTTAGAATAGATCAAATGTACATTTGCATTTCTCCACTCTAAGTTCAGTTGATTATGGACCTTCCATATTTCCCAACAAGAAAACATTGGAAGTTCAATAGATGAGTAGTTCCTTGATCTCCATTGGGTCATGCACTATTCCAGAGAATCACCATGTCACTGCTCATTGGTATGCATGCATCTCGCTAATTCATTCCATATCTCTCGAGTAAAATTACAAGCAATGAATAGATGTGTTACAATTTCCATATCCTGCTTGCATAGGATGCGAAATCCAGGTCCAATGTAGCCTCTATTCATTCAATTCTCCCATGTTAATATTCAATTTCTTAGTGCCATCCAGAAAAGAAAAAAAAAATTATACATTTTAAAGGGACATGCCAATCCCACACCTCTTTATGTTACCAACTGTATTCCACAATAGCACCATGTAGTTGTGAAGAGTATGTTTGTTTGCAGAGATAGTGTCAGAAACCTTATCCCATGTCCGTGTGAGACAGTTCTCCTAATTGGATAACTTTATTCTTCCATGCTACAACCCGAATATATATTGTGGCTATTCAGTAGAGAGATTCTCTGATATATTTAGTTGTATGGTATTTAACCATGAATCACTTGCAGGCTCTAACATACAACCCCTAGAAATCTGATCGAGGGTGAATCTAATATGAGCATGAATAACCTGAAGTATCTCATTTGATAATATATAGGTGGTTGACCCACCCACAATCGGTTCCATACCTATCATAATGTGATTACCTCTGTTAGGAGCCCATGCTATCTAGTCCCCCAAAATATTAAAAGATGATACAAGGCAACTCCAAAAATTTGAATATCCTTTTCTAAATTTATCAACCATTTTAATCCATTGTTCAACCAAGATGTACTTGAAATATTTATCCATAATGACTTGATGCCATAAACTATCCAAAAATAGTTCCCTTCATAAGCCATGTATGTATTTACATAATAACAAATTTGTTGTTGTTTTCATAATTATAAAAAAATATTTTCTTCTTCACATGGTATTGGAACTTCTCCATTGCTATGCTTAGCAAAACATTAAAGGTACTCGCAGCAATGCCCCCTTGATAAGTGAAAATGCCCAAAATATTCTTCCTAACAAAAACACCAAAAGAGATTATTTTAAAAGGAAAACAAGCATTCGAAAGAAGGTGATTTGATAATACTCATTTGATACTGCAAAAAAATGAATCGGAGCTTTCACTTATCAATGATACTGCAAAGGCTTAACATTTATCATGCCACCATAGGAGCTTTAAATATAAGTTATTTATTGCGAGAGCATATAATCAACAATAAAGGGTTTTGATGCATACAAACCAGTTATTCTCATAAGTAGAGAGGGCCCATTGATTATCTTTGCACGTCTAATTCTATTTTCATGTTGAGGCAATCCGACACCTTCAAAAATATTTGAGCGCCAACACCATAGTATGGTTTGGATCTACTTAATAGCAATAATGTCCATAGCTCGATCCACCTACCAAGACTAACGTCGATCCATCATTTCAACAAATCACCATCTGGCAATTTGTAGCTCCTCCCTACTTGGATTTGTGCTAAATTTTGATCAGTGAAGTGACAAGAGAGGAGACGAACCTCGAGCTGCTCGTTGTTTACAAAGATCCTTTCTCTGAAAAAACTCAAAGTTGAGCCTAAGAAACATTATGTTGGGTGGTTCTTCTCACAAATCAAACTGTGAATCTTCAAAGTTGTATGATCTATAACCATATTTATTTCTTCAGTTTTAGATCTGATGTCATCTTCATCTTGAAGGATAACATGATTTACTAGAGAAATTTTGATTCTATTGGATTAATAACATAGAATCAAATGATGCTTTATATATGTGATTTCCTTTTGTTACAGTCCACATGGTGAATCGTAATAAGCCCATTTTCCCATGCCAACTACAAGTAGATCATCTTTGAAATTGTTTAGTGGAGGCCATAATAGAAAAGTTACATTGTTGCTGAATCAAGGTAGAATTAAAAATTCATTTCCACAAGTTCCACTTTCTCCATTGCAGAATTCACAAAGGTTGTTCATAATAAGTGATGAGTAATCTAGATCCAGATCGAACCTGTACACGCCCTATAGCACTCATTTTTACTGCATTACCCATACCAAATGCGTTGTTATGTAAAGGATCTAAGAGTTTCCATAGAAACCAAAACTTCCTCCTCAACATATTCATTACCAGGTTCACTCCATCAATAATCAATGTGTTGCTCCTTTCATGACCTAAGGGATTGTAACAACATTTTGATATGAACTAGGTCCACAATATTTAGGTTGGGGTCTTATTAAGAATCTAATTAGCAGATTCCACTACCCTAATCAGGTTGTAGGTCTCTCATCCACACATAACCCACTTACTTGAAAATAATCAACAATGTCTCTAAACTATTGAGAATATCTTTGTGAACAATTCTCATCGACATGGATGATTTATAGCCCATGGAGCGATTTTAGGGGGGTCACACAAAATGTCTGGGCGAATTGGTAATATTAAAACGGTTTTTGAAATATAATAAATTCATCCATTATTTATTAATCATACAATGCTCAAATGTGGGATAGCCAACTTTTCCCACAATGGAGAAAATTGAAAAATTAATCTTAGCCTCATGAAAGATGGCCAAAATGGTGAGATCTCCCCCGAAATTCTAGTAATGGAGGCTAAGGTCAGTGGTTTTGCCTTACTTTTCTTTCCTTTTTTTAATTTTTTTATCTTAGAGGCATGATCAGATTGTTTGCCTCGTTTTTTCATTCATGTAGGTGATTAATAGTTTGTTCGCCCTTGATTTATGGACCATTGGACAATGAGCGATTACCTCGACTTAGGGCCTGGATTTGAGGTTGTGGGTTGAATTCGCCCCAAATTATACTTAATCTATAATTTCTTGGGCCAAATTATCCAAGGAATTTCATTAAAGGATGTTTGGATAGTGTTTTTGACCTCCACATTTCATGTGCTGAAGGAGAAATTCACGGGTTTTAGCTCCAAATTTGTTAGATGAAGAATTTTTAAATTAAAAAACGGTCCATGTTGAGGAAAAATAAAAAATCGTGCAACGATCTAGTCAAATGGTGACATTTTTTTCCTATATAATGTTGTAAAAGCAAGTTATTCATCCCATAAAAACCCACATGAAGAAACATTAGATATTTTCATGAAGCTTGATTCTAGTTACACTTTGACAGTTATTGAGTGAAAAGCACTTCGACAGTAGCTAAGTGGAAAATCTATGCATTTGTTCAAGGTTCCCTGGGGTCTGCAGTCCTTACAGAGGTTAGTTTCCATAGACTGTTTTGCAGCTTGTTGAAAATCCTGTAGGTGACTGTTTTGCTGAAACTCATATAGGTGACTGTTTTGTTGAAACTCCTATAGGTGGTCATTTTGCTTAAAATCCTGCAGGTAAATATTTTGTTGAAACTCCTACCAAATTTGTTACTCATCCTGTTGGTTTTGATTTGGTGTTTCAACGATTGGTAAGTGTTGTTTGTACTCATTGCAACACTCCCACACCTTTTGAAATTGCCTTTGTGAGTTATTGTTGGTTGAATTAGGCACCTCTTTTGGACACCTTTAATGATTGAAACCTACACCATTGAGTTCAATTAGTGTGACTATATTAAAATGCTATCCCATGTTTCATTGCAGTTATTATAGGCTAGAATTTAGTGCCTTAATTGGAGGATTTTTCATGCATGTTACTTGCTACCCTGAACTTAGAATTGAGGATGTGTGCCCTTATTGAGGGGTTTATCTCCTTATTTTTGGAGTCTTTGGTCTACTAATAGAAATTATTCTTTGATTAATATAATGCACCTTTATGGGGACATGTATATTATTCTTTGGGTTGTACTATTCTTTGTCTAGCTAAGGAATTTCTTGAAACATTTTAATGTAATATTTCAGGTAGGTTATGTCCTTGTATAATTGTATTGGAGCATTATATCTTAATCTTTTGGTGGGTCTTATATTAATCTTATCTGTTTAGATATTATTTTTAGCCATTTGGAGTGCCTAGATTCTTACTATCTACCCGAGGTGTTTTCTCTAATTTATTTTTAACATTCTTTTAGGTTTGGATGAGGTGACCCTGCATGGCACATTTTCTTTTATCTATGGTTAAATTTGGAAATATGCTATGTCTACTTCATTGTCTTATCTGAGTCTCATTATATTTTCTTGCAGTTATAAGTACTTCATTTAGAGTGGTGGTGATGCTTGCTATTAGAGTGGTGTCAAGTATTTCTATTCTTTTTAGTTTTTTATCCTTTAAAACAAATATAAAGCTCTTGGTATATTTACATGGCTAGAACAAATGAAATAAAACCTATAAAATGTAGAGCATTTTAATCTAGATGCAGATAGATATTGAAAAAAATATTAAATTAAATATTGGACTAAAACCAGATGTAGCTTAATGGCAATGGACTTGACCTCATTTTTCAGTTATACAACCATCGTTCCCTTACAAAAGAGATCTAGCATGTTGAATAACTTTGGATTTTGCTAGCATTGTTGCTAGTTGTACCTGAACTATTTAGCAAGGTTGATACATTGGCTTCATAGTTTGTAGTGCCCATAAAAGTGTCTTTAATACTTTGCAGTACAAGCAATATTTCCATCATGCTAGGTCGTTCATGAAGAGATTCGTTTTGTGCACATAAAACTTGGACAACTTGGAGATTCTTTTCCCAGAACTTATGTTCATTGTTAACTTCTGCTTGAAGGTCAAACATAGGTTGAGACATGCCCATATCTAAAATTTGAGTTGATTCAAGATCTTATATCATTGCTCATTACCCACAGGTGCGTTAGATTTGTAGCAATGTCACATGTGGCTACAACTGTTGATTTAGGTCTAAAATGTGCCCAAATTACTCATTCATTGTTGTTTTATTACGATCGCCCATTCTCAAACATCAATATGGACAGGTTTTAAATGTTGTTGTGAGGCACAAACAAAGCATTTTCACTAAAGAAAAATTTATGTTAAGGAAAATATCTTAATATTAACAAATAAATTATCATTTCAAATTGTTATTTTTAGAAAATAATATAAAACACTAAATTTATACATGAAAATGTGATAATAAATAAAAGAACACTAGCAATAATATTTATAATAATTAGGATCATATGTAACGACCTCTTATGAAAAACATTAATTAAATGCGTTATTTTTAAAATTGAGGAAAAGTAATGGCTTGAGGACTACACACACATTCCAAACACTTAGAATGAAACATTTTGAGCAATGTTTAGGATAAAAACATTGAAGTGCGATCTACACAAAAATTAATAACAATAAACCCTTATTTTATATTGACCATTTTTTGTTTGTTTGTTGATAAAAACAGTTATGTTTATATTAAACACAGAATAGAGATAAAAAGAAGAAATACAACAATTTAATTTTTAGAAAAATTAGATCCCACTGGTCTGCCTCTTCTCCTACAATCATGTCTGAACATTCCCTCAGACAGATGGTCAAAAGACATTTAAAATTTGCTTCCTAAGGAGGAATAGTTGAGGATAAAAGAAGATTTACGACATCTCATTCTTACTTAATACCATTGACTTATTAGCAACCTGATCCGCCAAGTCATTCAACTCACAGAGAATATGAAAAAACTCTTACCAACGAAAGGTCTTAGAGACAGACTTAATTCTTTAAATTAGTCTAGCCAACCTTAAATTTTGACTCTGACTTGCTCCATTCATCGCCTAGATTATTAAACAGGAATCTCCAAAGATAATGGCTTCCTCAACTCCTTTTTCCTTCAACTGCTTGATTCCTTGCCACAACCCATAGGCTTCAACCATGTTATTGGAGTCAATTCCAATATTCCAGAAATATTCCACTTCTATTTTCCCCTCATGATTCCCTTGGATTCCCCTTACACAAATATTT
>LPNX010842406.1:28058-44744 GCA_001517045.1 Pseudotsuga menziesii | reverse complement strand
CATATAGAAAAATTGTATGCCCAAATTAAGAAATTAAAAGACGAAAGTGATTTCAATCAGAGACGAACAAATCAAGATATAAAGAAAGAAATAAGTAATTGCGAAGTAGAAACAATCCGCTTGAACAAAATCATTAACAACAAGGATGAAGAACTGACGCACATACGACAGAAATTAACAGATCAGGAATCAGGGGTCGACCAGTATCGACAACAGATAAAAGTTCTTCAACAACAAAATAGCGATGCTAAAAAAGAACACAAGCTGGAGATTGCAAGGAGTAATAAAATAATATCCAACAATTCTGAAGAAATTTTCAGATTAAGAAATCACAACAAAACCTTGATTACAAAAATCAAAAAATTGAAAAACAACAGCAAGAGGGGACAATCCGGTGAAGACCTAGAAGGGAAATTACTAGAAAAGCAAGAAGAAAACCAGTGTTTAAATAATAGTAATCAGGAACTACATAACCAAATCAAGGAGCTAGAAATTGGAAAAAAATCGCAAGAGGAAAGAATCGAAAGAATTCCAATTCATGAACAATCTACTAGAGAACCGAGAAGCATAATCCAGGAAAATACGTCCAAAAATCAAATCGAAGAAGTGAAGAAAGTTCTTGTCGCAATCCAAAAGAAAGAAGAACAAACAACACCTACACTTTATAGACATCCTAATTATAATCATCATTTTGACCAACGACAAGGTCAAAATGAATATTCACAGAAGACTTATGTGGACAGGCGAAAATATCGACATACCAAGCAACAATTTAGACAAATTGTCCCACAAAAATATCTCAGAGCTCCGATAAAAATAGATCTAGGATGGATCACAGCAGATACGATGCGACAATTCTCCTGGGGAATCCGTAATTCGTATCGGCTCATCTCCTCAAAGGTCGCAAATACAAAATGGAAAGAATTCCGAGATGACAAGATAAATCAGACATAAATGTCAAATACATCTTTGAGGACAAAGATTCCCTTAAGGGGAAGGCAATGTAACGAACATAAAATATATAAATATTAAAAATAATATTATTAGATAATTATTAATTATTAATTAATAATTATCAAAGAGTCATGACCGTAGGTTGAAAAGTCACGAATGGACATATATAAGTCTGACCATTGTAATTCAATCATATCAATTCATATCATCAATTTAATATATTATTATTTCTTATCTCATTTACCAAGTTTTCTGGTAATATTATTTCTACAAGCGAATAAATATTCGCTTCAGTGGTATCAGAGCCTCGTTGGCTAGATCCCGGCCTTTGGCCATATTTTTTGGCTTTTAGCCATCACCCGGGTTTCCTGGAATTTTTGGGTTTCCCCAAAAAATAGGACTTTGTCCTTAAAAAAATTAAAAAAAAAGGGTAAAAGTAACTTCCCCCCAAAAAAGAGGGTTTTAAAAAAAAAACTAAAAGCAAAAAAAAAACAACTAAAAGAACGAGAGAAACAAAAAAAAGGGAAAGAAAAGAAAAAGGTTAAAAAAGAAAAGATAAAAGTAAAAAGTGCATAGTAATATAAAAAGTGCATAATAATAACTACAAAGAAGCAAGTGGGATTTGAACCTGGGTGGAGAAAGTAACACTTACTCCCCCCAACCACCCAATCTACTTGCATTTTACAAAAGTATTGGAAAAAATAAAAGTCAAGTACTAGAATTTGGAAGGTTATATATTATTTATATAACTTAAGTTTAAAAATAATAATAACAATAATTATTATTATTTTATTAAAAAAATAACTATTTTTGGAAAAAAGAAAGGTTATTTGACCTAACAAGAAATAGTCGAAGAAAGTTTTTCCAAAAGAGACATATTGAGAATTATTAAAGCTTTTGTATCTATCCTTCTAGAAGAAACGAAGACAAAAGTGAAGTAGAAACATAGTCACAAACAATAGCTACTACATATTCGGAAATGAAGGCACAGCTACAAACAACAGTGGACGAGTTAGAACAATACAAGGCGATCAATAAAAGTCTAATAACTGAGGTTGAGAAAATAAAGTGGTTGAAAGAGTGGAAAGACGATGATAATCACTGCTTATGGAATCAGAATCGACAGCTAGAACGAACCATAAGAGATAACAAGAAAATGTTATCTGATCAGGATAACGAAATATCATGTTTAAAAATTCATAATCAAAACCTAGAAGACCAGATCAAAAAGTCAAAAAATGACAACAAATCACCATATGGATGCGATAATGAATTAGAAGAAGAAATAAAGAATCTAAACAAACTCATCATTGAAAAAGATGCTGAATTGGCGCAAGTCCGGATGAGGTTAAAAAATCAAGGAGCAGAGTTATGTCTTCATAAACAACAAAAGGAAAAACTCCAGCAGCAGTATGACGACAGTAAGAAGACACATAAGTTAGAACTGACAAAAAGTCAACAAGATTTTATCAAGCCATTCCGAAGAAATTTTCAGATTAGGTAATCATAACAAGACACTAGTCACAAAAATTAAGAAGTTGAAAAGTAGTCGGAAGATAGAACAATCTACAGAAGACATTGAAGGAAAACTTCTAGACAAACAGGAAGAAAATCGTTGTATCAGAAGGCATAATGAAGATCTTAAGGAACAACTTAAGAAGTCTGAAGATGATAGAAAATCACATGTAGAAGTGATTAAGAAGTTTCAAAATGATAACATGCAGTTAGAAAACAAGTTGGAAAAGATACAGAACGAAGCTTTAAAACCTCAAGAGACGAAAACACAACTTCCTACTCACATCAATGCTAAAAAAATGGCACTCGTAAAAGACAATGACATTGCGAAAATTTCATATCGACACCCCAACCATAAAAACAGATATTCTAAAAAGTGGGAAATGTCAAAAGATAGCGGTATCAATGTGATCAAATCTCCTAATGATAGATCAGTACGAAATGCCAACAGTCCACAACAAATCAAATTGGGATGGATTGATTCATCCACATATCAAAAGTTGTGCTCAACTCTTAGTAGTTCATATCGACACGTTTCATCAGCTGTGACAGCACACAAGATGATGCAGAAACATTATAAGGCTTTGAGGACAAAGCCTTTCTAAGGGAGTGGCAATGTAACAAACTTAAATAATAACAACAAACAACAACAACAACAACAACAACAACAATAATAATAAACATATATATATAAAATAAATAATAATAATTAATAATGTCTTTACGAAAAAACATGACTATTAATGAAAGGGTATTTCACCAATATATAAATAACAGACCCTCATATGTAATTCATCATCTTATCTATTATCCATTTTATTATTACTTACCAACATGTGGGATTCAGATTACCTATGGGAATTTTAGAGAATTTACAAACGTTAAAGAAGCTTTTACTGCTTCAGAAAATATTGTCATCTTATTGTGGACAACATTTCTTCACTGAAAATGTTGCCATTGTATTGTGTGCAACATTATTCATATTTAATTTAATGTAAGCCAAATAAATTGTTAATAAAATTTAAGTTAAAAAATAAATACACGTATTTTGATATAAAAAACATACATACAATTTGAACCGTTAATTTTTTGTTTTAGTAAGAAAAATATTTTTTCTTTATTGTATAACATGTTTTTTTACTATGATGGTAAGATGTAAGGTTAGAAATGACCTAAAATCTTTAATTGCATATCTANTATATATACCAAACTCCTAATTTCATAAACACCCCCAGATAGACTTGTATCCATCTAATAGCAAGCATAGTTCCACATAAAACAACCTAACCAATAACATGCTAGATACATAATATAGTTAGAATAAAGACCCAAACTAGCAATCTAATGAGTACTATAAAACCAAATGAAAACAACAAGTTGTCTGATAATATATGATTCGTGAGGCACAAAACCTTTGATGTTTCTAAAGTTCTAAATCAAAACAATATCATATCTAAAAAGAAGATTCAGCTAGAAAATTGAATCTGTGAATTGCCCATCCTACCATCATAGAAAGCCTATGAAAATCACAGATATTAGTGAAGAAGTATAATCTACAAAAAAATAGAAGTTGTAGAATTAAGTCATAATGTTGTTGATATAAAGTGTCTATTCCAAGCATGTAAAGCAAAAAAGACACAACCTTCGTCCCATAACCAAAATTGCAATTATATTATTCACTTTGATACTCTAGTATGACTGGAATATATGTATATACCTTTGATATACCATATCGTTCCCCAAAAAATTCTAATAGTAAATATGACCCTCTTCTTCTTTGAGAGCCTCTTTGGATAATTTATCTTCCATTTGGTTGAACTCCCTGTATATATGGAGGAATAAAATTTCCTCAAAAGACCCAATCAATTCTCTAATCATATGTATCCATTGTGTAAGATTCATAACATGTTGTCTAGACACTCCATTGACCCAATATATGATGACCTTTGTATCCTTGGCTGCTTTGATGGATGTTATACCTATGTAATTTGCAAAAAACAACAACATCCATAATGCTAATAGTACACATCTGGTATTTGTTCCTTTTCCACAACTCATTTTTAATTTGTAGCAACTGTAATTGTTTAACTAGATGATGGCACCCACCCCCCAATGGTGGCTTCCATTTGTGATGCTCCATAAAAAAAAAACCTTCACAACAAATCTTGGGAAACTTGGGAGGTTCTTTTGTTCTTTTAATTGCATTGTTGTCCCGATGCCCATCAAATCTCATATCTCTAAAGGTAGCCAAAATTTTAGAATCAAATCAATAGCTTATTGGAAGAATATGTCAGAAGAATGATTTTTCGCTCCAAGAACCTGTTCAAATTTTCCAGCAGCCTGGCCTCAGCCTTCAACGTTTCTTTGCAGACTTTCTTGTTTGCTGTGTAGGCTTGGTGCTTGCTCTCTATTTGGAGCAGCTCTGTGGTCTGCATTTTCGTAAATTCAGAGGCCTTTTGCTCTGTTTCGATTCAAAAAACATTTATTAACATTGGAGGTTGGATCCAGTGCTTGCTCACCTGATTTGGAGGCCGTTGGCATTGGTTACTTTTGCATCGGATGGATCCCTTGAACGAAAACGTTTTTGGCTCCAAGAAGACAATTACTTTTTTTTTTGCAGGTTGGTGGCTCGACTCCCTAGCTTGGACTCTGCCTTTGAAAAACTGGCGGTTGTGTGTATCTGAGGATTGATCCTCTGTTTGGTCGCATATTGGAGCAATTTGTTGAGCATAGTTGTGGTGTTTTGGCTCCTAAAAGAGTTCATTTTTGGAGTGGTGTTCATAATAGTTCTCAGGAGGCTGGATTCTATCTTTGTAGGCTTTTTCTAGCTGATTTCATGAGTTGCAGTCTTCATCTTTCTGCTGCCTCTTGGTTGCATGAAGGATAAGAGAGTTTCTTGGTTCAGGGCTGAAGGAGGTTCAAGAACTGAAGGAGTTTTGGCTTGCATTTTTGCTGGAGGAGGATGTCTGGTCTTCTTTTGGTGGCCTCGAGATCTGTGCTAGAATACAATGGGTTTTAAAGGCTCTGTATTCACTAGAAGGCTCTTGAGGTCTCGTTCTCCTCGATTGAGCTAGCGCCCTACTTAGGAAGGATCGTTGAGTATCTTAGTTCTTTATTGACTGAGATTCTGGGCCCTATTTATTTCTTGGTTAGTGGATCTTGATTAGGTCTCTGAGGTCATGGAGGAAATCTCTCCTTCCTCTGATCTTACTACCTTCAGAAGACTCATTGCTTTAGGCAGCAAATAGAAGCTCACTCAGATTCAACAATCCTTCGTAAAAAAGCTGGATAACATCCCTTCAGCTGATCTTCATGTTGATCACACATGTAGATCAGCTCTTAATTTAGCTGACAGGAGACTCATTGGTTAGTTTACTGGCCTCTGGCCATCTCCAAAAGCTATTGAAGGATGGGTCCAAAGGAATTTGAAACCTTTGATCTCTGAAGACATTAGTAACAAGTTACTAGGCAAGGGCTACTTTGTATTTCTTTTTGAAAATGCAGTGGATAGAGATCTAATCTTTCGAAACAAACCTTATTTCATGGGTCCCTAGGGGCTTTACCTCAACAAGTAGAATCCGGACTTTGATCCGAATCAAGATGTCCCTTCTGCTATGCTCGTTTGGGTTAGGTTGCCGCATCTTCCTTTCCATTGTTGGAATTCAGATTCCCTCAAAGCCATAGGGAACACTCTTGGAAAATATATTGACCAGGTTGATTCAAGAGATCAATACACCTGTGCTCGAATCTGTGTTGAGGTAGACTTAGAGGTAGGGCTTCCTAAAGAAATTACCTTGAAGGTGGCAGGGTGGGAACATGTTCAAGAATTAGATTATGAACAATTGCCATTTAAGTGCAGATTCTGCCATGTCTATGGGCATTTTTCCAGAACTTGTAAAAAAAGCTTGAAGAAGAAACTATTCAAGAGAAGGGAGCTCAATGGACTTTAGTTCAAAAATCTAGCTCAGTGAAGCAAGGAATTAAAGCCAAGGTATCAAGAGGAGAAAAGGGTTCAAGTAGCAATCCCCCTGGATAGAATCCGAAGGATAATGGGCCAGCCTTGAAGGTAATTTCATCTCAGAATAATTTGAAGTATTAAGTATCCCAGAAGATAATGTTACCCCAATACTTTTAGAGGTAGAATCCACACAACTTGTTTTGTAAGTTGCAAGTGATCAAGATATTTCACTGCTTGAAGAGGGTGAGCTCCCTCAATCGTCTTTGCCAGCAATACAAGGTCAAGTTGAATCCGTTATTGGTATTCCAGTGGATGGTAGTCCTCCTACCTATGCAGAGATGGCAAAAAAAATTAAAATCTCGGAAAACTCTGGTTCAGATGAAGATCCTCTTGAGAAGTGCACTAAAAAAGGTCGTAAATCGCAAAAGACTCTTCGGGAGGAAGAAGCTGAATGTCTCAAGATGCAAGGAAGTCAAGCAACTTTAGATATGTCAATCAGTAGAACTCGGACTGGGCCTCCCAAAGGAGGTCCTTCTCCTTCCATCAGTAACTAATGAATTTAGTCTCTTGGAATTGCAGGGGTCTGGGGACTTCTTCGAAAGTAGAAGCAAAGAAAGATCTCGTAACTATGGCTCTCCCTTATGTTCTTCTGCTCCAGGAGACAAAAATTGAAGCAAGCAACCTTCTAACCATCAGCAATCAGTTTTGGAAAAAGAATGCAGGACATGCTGTGAGTGCTCGTGGTTCATCTGGTGGGCTTGCAACGCTTTGGTCTAAAGACCTTTTTTCATTGGAAAATTCCTTTGTTTCTCAGCATTGGATTTTCACCGAACTTAGGAATTTCTCAAGTAAGATAACTCTCTCTCTTTTCAATCTTTATGTTCCCGTGACTTTCCAAGAGAAGAGAGACTGCTGGAATTCCCTGGATGTTTTTTTAGCAACAAGAAATCCATCCACCATTATTATAGCCAGTGATTTAAACATCACGTTTGCCCCAAAAGAAAAAAAAGGTGGAAATTGTGGCAGAGATCCTATGATCAGAGAAGTGGAGCACATCATCTCATCTTGGGATTTGATCGATTTTAAGCCAAAAAAAGGTCGTTACACTTGGAGTAATAACCGTATAGGTTCAGCCAATATCTCGTCCAGATTGGATAGATTTCTTCTTCAGAGCTATTTTTTCGTGGAAAATAAAATTATATCCTCTAGAATTTTGTCAAAACTATCCTCGAACCATAAACCTATCAGACTGCAATTTATAGATGATGAAGATCTTGGTCCCATTCCTTTTAAGTTCAGTCCTCTGTGGGTTGACAAAGAAGGCTTCTTGGATACGGTTAGCAATGCCTGGAAAATTCCGGTATCTGGTTCTCCTAATTTTTTGTCGGAAATGAAATTGAAGCAAACCAAATCTGTGCTGAAGGAGTGGATCAAATTTTCTTCCCATTCTCCTATCAGCGATAGAATTTTGGTTGTGGCTCGTCTTGATGAGATTCAAATGTTAATGGAGGATATAGAGATCTCTCCTTCCATTCTAACTGAAGAACAAGAAGCCCAACTTAATGCATCCAAAGCCTTTAGAAAGGAAAAGGAATACTGGCGTTTGAAATCCTGGAATTTATGGCTGATTGCTGGTGATAAAAACACCTCATTTTTTCATAAATAGTATAAATCAAGATTGTCCCATAACCATATTTCAAAAATAAAATCTGCGTATGGTGAATCATTCAAGGGTATCACTCATCTCAAGCAAGAAGCTGAAGCTCATTTTAAGAATTTATTTACAGAGGACGGAGTTGTAGACTCGAATTTAACCTTTGATTTCCTTTCCAATGTTCCTAATTTGGTGAATGTAGAAGATAATGGTGAGCTTATGAAACCTTTATCGGAGGCAAAAACTATAGATGGTATCTGGTCTATGGCTCTGGATAAAGCCCCAGGACCCAATGGATTTTCCATTCATTTCTACAGAGTATGTTGGACTGTTATCAGAAAAGATATTTTGTGGATGATTAAAGCATTTCAGTCTAAAGCCAAGGTTGGTGGAAGCACTAATTCCACCTTCCTTGCATTAATTCCCAAAGAAGTTAAACCTTCCACTTTTGACCGTTTCTACCCAATTTCACTGTGTAATGCATCTTACAAAATCTTAGCCAAGCTCTTAGCTAACAGGCTTAAACCCCTCCTTGGAAAATTGATCTCTCCACTACAAGATGGATTTTTTAATGGCCGTCATATCTTGGATAATGTGATACAGGTTCAAGAACCCATGCATTCTAGCTTCAATAGAAAAGAGAAGGGCATGCTTATAAAGCTCGACATGGCGAATGCCTTCGATAGGGTCAAGATTTCTTTCCTATATCAAATTCTTAATTCTTTTGGATTTAGCTCTGCTTCTATTAATCTAATTAAAGCATGTACTAATAAGCCCTGGATAGCTCCTTTAGTGAATGTCAGGCCTGCTCATTTCTTTCAATCTTCAGGAGGTCTTCGACAGGGTTTCCCCCTCTCGCCGTTTCTTTACATCCTAATGGCCGATTCCCTGAGCAGAAAGCTAATTGTGGAAAAAAATGTTGGAACAATTCTAGGAATCAATTCTGTTAGTGCTGTGGATTCTATTAATCATGCTCTCTTTGTCGATGACACGTTGCTCCTTGGAGGGGCTTCAATGAGATTAGCAAGAATTTTCAAAGAAATTATGCAGGATTTTTGTATTGTCTTAGGTGCCCTAATCAATAATCGGAAGAGTGTTGTATATGGATGGAATGCAGCTCTAGAAACTATTGCAAATATTTCTTAGCTTCTTGGTTTTGAGGGCTTTTCCAATTGGGATAAAGTCAAGTATTTGGGCCTTCCACTATCGCTGGGTCAAAGCAAACCTTCACATTGGTTGGAAATTGTTAGTAAATTAAAAGCCAAGATTGTCTTCTGGGGTGGTTATTGGCTTACTATGGCAGGTAAACNTTGGGCCTTCCACTATCGCTGGGTCAAAGCAAACCTTCACATTGGTTGGAAATTGTTAGTAAATTAAAAGCCAAGATTGTCTTCTGGGGTGGTTATTGGCTTACTATGGCAGGGAAACTAGTCTTAATTAAATCCACTCTTTCAGCTCTTTCGATTTACCAATATTCTCTTCGTTGGCCCCTAAATCGATCTTCGATCAACTATCCAAATTTATAAGAGACTTTCTCTGGCAAGGAGGCAAAGGAAATCAAGGAAGATTGCATTTGGTCAATTGGGATACTGTCAAGCGTCCTGTTTCCGAAGGAGGGCTGCATGTTAAAGATCCTAGGTTGGTAAATCTTGCCATGGGTGGGAAACTGTTGTGGCGGCTTTTCTCCAATTTAAGTCATCCTGTAAGTCAAATTTTTTGGAAAAAATATTTGAATGGAGGAGCTCTTCGAAATTTACAGTTGACTAAAATTTCTAAAGGAACCTCAATATGGAATCTCTGCAGAAAATGTATAACATTCTTTACTAAGCAATTATTCAAGATTCCAGGAAATGGCAACAATACTTTATTATGGGAAGACAAAATCAATGGTAATTCTCCTCTATTTTCTATTCATGCAATTGACAATTTAAAACTCTGGTTGGTAAGCAAGAACACAACACGTCTGGCAGATGTCTCCTCCTAGGATCGCAATGGAAATGGTTGAAGTGGAAATTTCCAGCGATGCCAGATTGCAGGGTCTCTTTGCTCAGTCAGCCTCAATTGTTGACTAATATTCTGACTGGTAATGCCCCCACACTCTTCATGCAGAGATGTGTGGGGCTGGGGTCCTTCAGGAAACTACTCAGCAGCGTTTGTGTACAATGCTCTTCTCAATTTTCCTCCTCCAGCTCATAATGCCAAGCTCTGGAAACATGTCTGGCAATCCCCTAGCTTGCTGAAAGTAAATTTTTTTACTTGGATTCTCATGCATCAACGAGCCTTAATAGAGGAAAATTTGATAAAAAGGGGCTTCTTTGGTCCTTTTCGATGTTGCTTCTGTAAGCAAGCATCAGAATCTTCTGCTCATATTTTTGTTAACCGTGGATACACTCAAAAATCTTGGGCATTTCTTTTATTGGGCTTACCAGTCTCTATTCCTTATAATGAAGATCCTGTAAATCTCTTTGCAAATTGGCAGAACTGGTATCCCAAAATTTCTTCTTCAAGCCGTGACTAGAGGAAAATTTGGCAAGCTATCCCAAAATCCTTTTGGTGGAAAATATGGATAGCCAGAAATGATTCAATCTTCAATAGTAAATCCAAAAATCCTAAACTTGTAGCTTCTAATGCAAAGGCAATGCTCTTAGAAGTATTGGGAAAACACCTAGATCTCATTAATCTTAGTGTTGAAAACAAGTGGATTGGACTGCCTCAGATTGAAGGAGCTTAGTTGAATCCTAGAAGACTTATGCTTCATCCTCTTTGGAAGATTCGAAGTTCGGAAGCAAACTTCTTGGATTGGTGGTAAAATAAGAACAAAGTTACAATTTTCTTTGATGCTGCTTCAAAAGGAAACTCGAGAAACGCTGGAGCAGGTGGATTAATTTTCCTTTTGGGAGGACGGCTTCAAACCTGCTTCAGTTGGGGATTGGGATAGCTCTCTAACAACCAAGCATAATTATATGCTCTTCTAAAAGCCTGCCAACTCGCCTCTGAAGCTAGTCATTCCAATCTTCAAATTTTTGGAGATTCAGAACTCATTATTAAAGTTTTAAATTCTGCAGCTAAGTTCTTTCATCCTAGTCTGAATGTGACTATGCACATGTTACATTTCATCTTAATTGAGTGTTTGTCGGTCTCTTCCTTTCACATTCTACAGGATTTGAACAATTCAGTTGATCTAAAAGCAAACCAGGGATGCATGCTTCCTCAAGGAATGCTATCTTTGAATGATTTTCCAAGTGTTATGCAGCTTATTCCCTAACCTTGAATTGAGAAGCTTTGAAGATCAAGAATTGTAATTTTATGAACTGTTGTAATTGGGTTAATTCCCATCATTATTCTTTTTCAAAAAAAAAAATCAATAACCGATTTGGTGAAAAAAAAAATTAGAACTGGCCAAATGTACATTTGCATTTCTCCACTCAAAGTTCAGTTGATTATGGACCTTCCATATTTCCCAACAAGAAAACATTGGAAGTTCAATAGATGATTAGTTCCTTGATCTCCATTAGGTCATGCACTATTCCAGAGAATCACCATGTCACTGCTCATTGGTATGAGCAAAGTTACAAGTAATGAATAGATGTGTTACAATCTCCATATCCTGCTTGCATATGATGCAAAATCTAGGTCCAATGTAGCCTCTTTTCATTCATTCTCCCATGTTAATTTTAAATTTCTTAGTGCCATCCAGAAGAAAAGAAAAGAAAAATTATACAATTTAATGGACCATACCAATCCCACACCTCTTTATGTCACCAACTGTATTCCACAATAGCACCATGTAGTAGTGAAGAGTGTGCTTTTTTTGCAGAGAGTGTCAGAAACCTTATCCCATGTCCATGCAAGACAGTCCTCCTGATTGGATAACTTTATTCTTCCATGCTACAACGCAAATATATATTGTGACTATTCAACAGAGAGATTCTTTGGTATATTTAGTTGTATCGTATTTAACCATGAATCACTTGTAGGCTCTGACATACAACCCCTAGAAATCGGATCCAAGGTGAATCTAATATGAGCATGAATAACTTGAAGGATCTCATTTGATAATATATAGGTGGTTGACCCACCCAAAATCGACTCCATACCTATCATAATGTGATTACCTCTGTTAGGAGCCCATGCTATCTAGTCCCCCAAAATATTAAAGGATGATACGAGGCAACTCCAGATATTTGAATATCCTTTTTTGAATTTGTCAACCCTTTTAATCCATTGTTCAACCAAGATGTTCTTGAAATATTTATCCATAATGACTTGATGATATAAACTATCCAAAAATAGTTCCCTTCATAAGTCATGAATGTATTTACATAATAACAAATTTGTTGTTGTTTTCATAATTATAAAAAATTGTTTTCTTCTCCACACGGTATTGGAACTTTTCCATCGAAGCACGGGGACATAGAAATGCTTGCAAGATTTATGAACACTTAAATAATCATATTAATATAGTACCATCAATACAACTACTTTATTGCGGATAAAACATGATGGAAATATATACTATGGTTTGAGCTGTGGTGTGAGTCCTATGTTTCATTAGTCAATGATAAATAATGAATAGTCATTCAAAGAAGCACCTCCTTTTAAAGGAGAGAATAATCATATAACTTGCACCATTGAAGATAAGCTTGCTATGAAAATTTATTATCGAATTAATAAACCCATAGAGACCTGTAGCTAGTTAAGAGGTTTCAGGTCATTATATATTGGATTGTACTTTTAAATAGATATGAATATCCTTGTATGGGAGGGTATATTGGTTTGCATCATACGTATGGTTTTCCATCATTAATTTATGATTTTAGTTATGACCGGCATAGGTAGGAATGGCATTGTTTTCCAAGAAATGATAAGCCCTAAAGAATTGATACAAAGGGGTAAACGTATGAAAGATTTGGCCATACATTATGATTACATACATGTGTGAAAATTTATTATCGAATTAATAAACCCATAGAGACCTGTAGCTAGTTAAGACGTTTCAGGTCATTATATATTGGATTGTACTTTTAAATAGATATGAATATCCTTGTATGGGAGGATATATTGGTTTGCATCATATGTATGGTTTTCCATCATTAATTTATGATTTTAGTTATGACCGGCATAGGTAGGAATGGCATTGTTTTCCAAGAAATGATAAGCCCTAAAGAATTGATACAAAGGGGTAAACGTATGAAAGATTTGGCCATACATTATGATTACATACATGTGTGTGCCGTAATTACACATTATGATTACATACATGTGTGTGCCGTAAGTAATTAATGATGTTTGGAAGTACATCTTCATAGTTAAATCTGAACTCACAGCAATTGTTTGCTTATGCTAAAAAAATTTATAAATTGCTTTGGTAGTACATGAAACTTTTTTTTGGAATGGAACTTGGGGGTCATTACATTTGGTTTTTTTGGTGAGAATCTATATCTATGTGCGAGTGGCTTCGAGTTCTCCATATTGCCAAATAAAAACAGCATTTTGCCAGCTTCTAAGAAAATTATTTCAATTTGTGCCCCTGAAAATTCCCTTGAAAGTTAGAAGAGGGGCAAGCAGAAGAAGGAGGAACAAGTTGCAGCTACAATTGAGATAAAGAGATACACTACAAAGTTTGAGAAAGAATTCTCTCTTGTCACAGTTGTTTCGATTTGCGGTAGTAGTAGACCTATGGATGCAGGGAAGTGGATAGTTGAGAGTGTGTATTGTGATCACATGACTGCGATGCGAGATGCATTGCTCACTATAAAGACTATTTCAGAGCAGCTCATACATGATGGAGAGGGCACAGTGTATGCAGTCAGGGGAGTGGGACGAGTACGGTTCCAACTAGAGTTTGGATAACTTCTGGAGGTATTAGGAGTGCTCTATGTTACAGGGTTGAGAGATAGCAGACTCCCTATTCTAGCCTTGGAGGGTGCAAAATATGCAGTGGTTTTCAGGAGTGAACACATATTTATCTATCTAGTGCGAGTGGATCCGGTTGAACTTGTGTCGATTGGTCATTGGAGAGATGGTGAGTATGTGGTGCATGGTCAACCTACATTAGGATATTTTGGGTGGATGACAGGATCAAAGTCTGAGACAGACGAAGAGCGAGAAGCTCCAAGGATTGATGTGGCGCCGAGTAGTCAATCCCTGGTTCAGAGGGGAGAGCGAGACGCTCTGGAGATTGAAGTGGTATTGAGTATTCAACCTTCGATTGAGGGGAGTACGTGGGAGGCTACTTTTTCCAATGCTGGAAAGAGGGCCAACTAGTATGACTTGTCATTGATGGATGAGCAAGATGAGATTTCTCGACATGTGGTCGAGTGCAGAGTGTAGGATTTGTAGAGGGACAACTTCCGGAGGTAGAGGGAACTTCTACAACAGACAATGTGAGACTAGAGTGTGGTTCTGGTGTAGGACAAGCCAAAAGGACTTACGCGCGAAGCGAAAGTGGTGAGTGTTGCAGCTCAGGATGTCCTTCATGCGATGATGCCTAACATGAAGGGACATTAGACTTGACCTTTCTAGAGAGGAGTTTAGAAAGGGTGGGCATTTCTTGCATTGTGTGAGAAGCACATGAGCAGATTACCAGCTTTGGTGAAGAAGTAGTTCAACTTCTTCAGGGATAAGTTGGGTGTGAGGGACAACACTTTCCTTGGTAAGAGGGAGTGTTGAATTTTATACAAAGGAAGTGTTCCCCTAGTGACTTTGTGCCTAAGTCATTAAAAGGGAAAAGTGACATGACCCTTGTATTAATTACTTGAGATGAGTAATTAATTCACTTTAGAGTCATAAAATGACTTTTCAATAAATTTAAGTGGAAGTTGAAAGGAAATGATTTAATGGAGAGAAAAGTGATTTTTCTCATCCATTGGTGTGAGACCACTAGATTCAATGTGGGCCCTTGATCTAGTGACTGTTCAACTACCCCATGAGAGAAAATGAAAAGACAAGGGAAAGATAATTAAAGGCACCTCATGCTTCAGTTTTACTCACTAAGAGCTTTGGAGAGAGGTTGACCTTCTTGAGAAGAGAGGGTCGCATTTGAGAGAAAGAAGAGAGGAAGAGCAGGGGCACGATTTTCCAAGTGAGAGTGTGGCACGAAAATCTAGGCAGCTTCAGCAGTACACCGACCACATGGAATTTGAGGAAGACAACATGCATTTCGAGGAAGAAAGTTGTTGCAAATTTTTGAGATGGCTGGCGTGCAAATTGAGGCAATTAATGCACAATCTGTACACCTTTAAATGCAATATGTACAACATTCTGTAGCAAAGTGACACAATTTTCAAGGTTGAGAAGGCACTGGAAACGAGGATATTTAATGTTGTATTGAGAGGCATTAAAACCGTGGCAGAAGAAGATTGTACATGCATGAAATTTGAGGACTGTCCGGTACATTTTAGCGTGAAGTTCGAGGTAGTCTGGGCATTGTTTCAGAGGCTGAAGTTTATCTTCTGGCTTGAGATAAGTTGGTTCATTAAATTGCTGATTTTATACTGCTGTACATTTCAAAAACAAATAAAAGCACTCTCTCTAATAGGTTTTCCCTTAGAGATTTTTCCTAGGCAAGTTAGCCAAAAATCAGAGTTTGAAATTCTTTCATGTGTATGGCTATTGTGTTAATTCTACTCTCAGTATTTTGGTAGATTTCTCATGTGCTTCTAGTTCAGACATTGAAAAATATACAACAACAGCTCACTCCTTAACATCGAAGTTTTAGATCATTTGATGTTGAACCCGTAAGGTTTCCTCCATCTTGGAGGAATCTTAGAGTAGGAAATTAGGGTATTTCCAAAAGGCTTGATAGATATTTAGTTTTTGAGCAGTTGTTATTGGATTTAGATAGAATTAGGGCTTGGGATGGTCTGAGAGGTTTTGTTGATCATGCCTTAATATTTCTTCAAGTGTAAAAGGATGAGAATAAACCAACCAGCCCTTTTAAATTAAATCTAATTTGGTTTGAAGATGAAGCTTTGTGAAAATTGTTAAAAAGGAATGGAGGCACTTCTCTCCATCAAGTTTGGAAATGTCAAGTTTTCAGTTTGTAGTGAATCTAAAATGGGTCAATTGAGAAACAATACCTGAGGCCAAGGCAAAATATTGGTCATTGTAGGAACAATTGGCGGATGTGGAGGCCAACATTTCTCTTTTGTTTGGTCAGAGTATTGAGGGTGTGTTCTTGGAAGAGGAAAAGAAGCAGCTCAAAGACTTGGAGGAAAATAAAAGAAAACTATTGGACTTGGAGGACTCTAAGTGGAGGATGAAGAGTTGAGCTTTGCGGTTAGCACAAGGGGACCAGAACAGTAAGTTTTTTCAAAACTATGCTAAATAGAGGAAAAAGAATAACACCATTTGGGAAACAAAGAGAGGATGGTAGTTCAGTGCAAATGTTCAAGGATATATATGACTTGGGGATTCTCATTTTAAAAATATCTATTAGGATTTGGGTAGGGATAACATAGCTGATATTGTAAAGATATAGATGACTTGGGGGTTCATCATACTTCCCTAGGTTTATCAAAGAAGACGTGAATGAGGACCTAATGGTTGAGCTTTCAAAGCAGGAGCTAAAAGTTGTGCTGCAATCTTTTCAAATGGACAATAG
>LPNX010842371.1:214127-368370 GCA_001517045.1 Pseudotsuga menziesii | reverse complement strand
TTGTTTATTTCTATTGCATATTGGAGAAGATTGATTTCTGGAGTCTAGCTGTCTGTTGTGGTACCCCAAGCCATAGGAATTTCTCTCCGTAACACATGTCTAAAAATCTCATCTAAGTACATCCTTTGTGAATTATGAAATTTATAGGGCTATGCATCATTTGATAGGATACATGAATATTCCTTCATATTCCACTAGGTATGCATTTTGAAAGACAACTCTGGCTAGTTTCATATTTTGTTTTGTTGGGCCCATAATTGGCCTTTTAAGCAAACAGTTGAAATTATGAGCACTTAATTTTTATTTTTAGAATGGGATACCTTTTCTAAAATATATTTGATAATAAAAATAATCTTATTTTAAGGTCATCACCTAGCTAGACATGAGACCTCTTGTTTGTTGGACAAGGGAACCCCTATGCATAGAAATTTGATTGCTAAAGTCTAAGGAGGTGTATGGTACCCCCTCAAGATTTGAAACACATGCTATTAACCTCTTCTGGTGTGTATTCGATTTTTTTGAATGAATGGAGTGCATTTCTGCACTTACTTTTCATAGGTAGTCAACAAGTTTGGAGACTAATGGCATAGATTTCTATTTGTTGGAGGATGGATCAAACCTTCAAGGAAGGCAGTGATTGAAGTTTATTTATACACATACGTTCATTCTCACACATGGTACAAAAATGTTTTTTATGGAGGCTAGATTACACTCTGCAAGCACTAGGAAAACCCTTGAATCACGAGTAACCCTAGAAATCATGGGAAGACTATTAAATATATTATAAAAGGTGACCTAGAGTATTGATGCCTATTTCAAGGGATTGAAAAGTTTATTTCTTAATGTAGTAGTCCATAGAGACAATAATCAACCTTTACTTCATCTAATTGAACCATCTTGGAAGCTTGGAGCTTGTCTTTCAAGGCTTAAGCACATGGAAAAAGTAGATCAGTTTTGGCTCTTGCATGGATCGTCGACCTTATTTGATTCACCTTTTATGGTTCACCTTTTATAATAAACAATTATGATAAAAATAATATTATTTTAATGAAAGAAGATCAATTTTGGATCTTGCAAGGACCGTGGACCTTATTTGATTCACCTTATATAATAAACAATGATAATAAAAATAATCTTATTTTAAATATATTATAAAAGGTGACATAGAGTATTGATCCCTATTTCAAGGGATTGAAAAGGTAATTTCTTAATGTAGGAGTGAAAAAAGACAGTAATCAACCTTTGCAACGTCTAATTGAACCATATTGGAAGCTTGGAGCTTGGCTTTCAAGGATTGATCACATGAAAACAAGGAGATCAGTTTTGGCTCTTGCATGGATCATGGACCTTATTTCAAGGAGTGAGTTAGTGATTGCTTTGATGGTCGTGTACATGACGGAGTTGATCATTTGTGACATTGAAAAAAAAATCATCCCCCATGTACATGACCATCGAAGTTTAGAGAATTTATTTTTAAAAAATACCATAAACTTAGCCAATTGGAAAAAACTTGCCACTAAAAAAATACCCTAATAGGATTCCTTTGTGACTAGGATTGTGCCTTCAATTTTCATCTCTTTCCTGTATATTTGATTATGATATTTATGTTATAATCAGAAGTATTTTCTAAAATACCTTGTCTCATTTTATGTGAATATTTTTTCATTCCTCGGAGGTTTTCTAAGCTGAGAGCATAATCCAAAATATTAGTGTCTGACCATTCTTTGTTAAATATGAAATATAGTAGAGCTTGTTGTTATCAAACTTGATTTTCATCGCATATTTAGATTAAAAACATGTATGGTTGTTTCTTGTTACATAGTTCATGACTAATGTATGATTGGCTATGAATGGTCCATTTAGAGCATTCTCATTCAACACTAACACCAGATCTGGTTGATAATATTATCGGGCTTTTCCTCTTATGAAATATTACCCTATTGATGCTCTCCATCAATAGGGTTTTTGGAATCTACGTGCTGATTAGAGACACCATAACCTAAAGGGAGGACACAAGTCCTCGTGAATCCATCATTTTTTGAAAGTTCAAGTTTTGGGGCTAATAAGTAGAAATAAACCGTACTGTGTGAAAAAATCGTTTCTTCACTGTGTTACCCCCTATTTGCGTGGGTTTCCACTAATGAATGTTTCACAATTTCAACAAGGGTTACATTGCTAACATAGCTATGTGATTTTGTGTCTCATCATATCCATATAAACTACTCAGGAAAAGGGAGTATTCTCAGCCAGCAGACATTCCTGAAATAGTCATGATGTCACAATCCATTAATGAAGAAAAGGATGAATATGGGGCATATTTCTATAGTCACCTATGTGCATTGTGTAACCTACTGTTTGGTAGCCTTAATTTATTATTTAACATCAATACACAACATCATTTCAAGGGTTGGGTACATTATGAGCATCATATGAAGTAATCTCCTAAAGCAACAACCTTGAAGGACACTTTTTGTCTATTTAAAATGTCGAAGAAGTTGGACAGGTGGTTGTCCTATATTCATGTCAATATCCATAGTTGGAAAGGTGGTCATCCTATATTTATGTCAATATCCATTCATCATGAGCCAACAAACATTTCTAATAACAAGAGGACAGTCTCACTTCTTCCATGATAAAATTGGGCAGACCTATAACAGCTATGTCAAAACTGACTTCTTTAGGATCGTCACTTTTTACGGGGTATAAAATTCAAATAACAAGAGGACTGTCTCACCTCTTCCATGATAAAACTGGGAAAACCTGTAGCAGCTATGTCAAAACTGATTTATTTAGGATGGTCAATGTTTCTGGGATAGAAAGAATATTTATGAACTATTTTTTAAACAACCACCAAGGATTGTCATAGCATCCCTTTAGGGTAATTTCAAGGAGTATGCAGTCATGGTTTGATTAAAATAGCAGTAAACTTGTTGACTAAGGTACCACAACTTTTCAAAAATAAAGATTGCTTACGTAGCAAACTGCTCCTTAACAAAACTTAGTGATCTATCTCATGTTGGTAATGGACCTCTTGAATCCTGAGTAAAAACTAACTCCAGGATTTGTAAGCAGCTGCATGTGATTCATGGAAATTACTATGATAAATTCAAAATGGAAGAGAATGGATGCCAAGGAGTGGAATTTGTGTGAAAATGATCCAGAGTTCCCATTTGAAACAAAAGGGATTTAAGTTTTGATAAATCATTCTAAGCATAATATTCTTATTATGTAGTGCTCTAGGTAGTTGCTCCTCAAGGCTCAAACCAACTTGCAGTATGGTCCAACTAAGAAGCATAACACATAAATCAAGGTCTTTGTGCATTTTCTAGGCCTACATGAATATTTTTTACCACAGAGACAAATAAACCCCTCATATGAGATCAAAGTGACAAAAATGCTCTTTGGATCAGGTTAAAAGTTAAAACTTCCTGTAGCTTTCAAGGGATGGCATATGAATTTCAATATTGAAAGGTAGTTCAATGAATTTTTGGGTATGTTTGAACCATTGGAGTGGCAATAGGTCAATTCTGGGCAAGAAAATAGACATCTAGACACTTAATAAGGAAAACATGAGATAAAGCTCAGAATTCTGAAGCCACGATAGCCACTGGGCACCAAATGAAAACCTAATCTATCCAAGATAATGAAAAGTTTGTAAATATGAGCTTGGGAAGTAACAAAATCAAACATATGACATGCAAGTCTGTTCCTATTGACTTCTGGTTGCATGAAAAGGTCGATAAAGTTAATGTCAAATAGTATACTGCTCGAACACAGGGTCATGCTACAGTTGCATGATAGAGATAATGTAAACATTTTATTGGCCCATCCCTTTCACATTCGATGTGATATGTTTAGTGGTGCCGTCTATTTCCTTGTATCATACTTTTCACCTAGAGGTAGAATCAAGGTGACAAATGGTTTATATATGAGTATAGCACCGATTGTTTCATGGAAAAGATATTTCTATGGTCATCGAGTTGATAGTCTCACAAAAGATATGACAACGATCTCAATGGCAAGTTATATTAATGGAAAGAAAATAGGCATCTAATGCAACAATGAAATGTTGTACCAGACAACATCTCTATTTGGGTTGTTGGATGTGTGTGATTCTCAAGTCGTCCCTTTGACACATTAAAATTTGCATAAAATAAGAAATATGTGATGAGAATTTATTCTCAATGGTATGGCAAGAATTTGGTCGCTTATTGCCACTTGTTAGAGGAGCCAATGTGGAAAGGGGCCTTCCATAGGGCATCCACTCTTAGGATGGCCATTGGTGCTTTTATGTTTCATAGCAATTGATGGAAGTATCAAGAAGCGTGAAGCTTATTGTTGGAGCCAATGTGGAAAAGGACCTTCCATATGGTGTCAAACATTACCTGTTGTGATACACTATCTTTCATTTTTTATAATAAATATTTATCTTATTCATTACTTTCTACTCTACTACAAGTCAGATAACACTTGTGATAATAAAGTACAACATAAAGAAAATTGTCAAAACTGAGATAACTATGCACCATATGATTCAGTATTCAAAATCATTTTTTTAATAGTTTACTTTCTCTCTAACAAATTGCCTCATTAATCAATTGAAAACAATATTGAACCAAACATATAATATGTGAGCATCATACCACTCGACTAGGTACATGATGAGTCTAGGTACATGAGTATGCAACAGTAGACAGCCTAATTATTGAACAACATAGTTATCAGATCTTTTATATTGACACTGTATTGATATTTTTCTAGGGTTTTGTTTATAATTCTTATTTCTAGTACTTAATTATTTTGGTAATGATTGTGTGTGAGCATTATGAGTAAACATGGTAGTTCTTTGGCTGTGATGACAAAACAGGGGTGGATTGAGGAGATGACTAGCCATGTGAAACCCATTGATGGAAACCATATTCTGTAGGATGGTTTGGAATACAAAATCTATATCAATCCAGGCTTCTCTATGGGGACATATTTCATCACCAATAACCAAATCAAAGGAATTGATTTTGCAACTGTTCATTCCTATCCTGACATTTTGTAAGTCTCTATATTTTTAACCCATATTTATTTTGTATTGGAGTGATTAAAACTTTGAGAATGATATGTTTTTACAAATTTAGATCTAATTTATATACTTTTATGTATTGTTAAATGCTAATTTGTAATATTAGTAATTGTAATAAATAGTAAATTGTAATTGAGCAACTACTGCTGTTTTATTCTTTCAATATTAAAATTTGAATTTAAATCTTTAGAGTCTTATTTAAAACTTCAAATTATCCTTTATACAATGCATGTATATCTTATTTTATATATTTATTTATATGTGCTTTTAGGCTATATCTATACTCTTGTACTTGCATCCCCCATTTTTGAGGACCATGTACTCATTGCACTCTTACTCAACGTGTCCCTGCAGCCACAGATCGATGCAACCTTGGAGTTGATGTTTAAACTTTGCAAACCTTTGAAAGAATTCCTATTTAGTGATTATGAAAGGAATGTGATCTCTGTGATGTTGATCATTGTGGGTGAAGAAATGTGCATCCACAATATACATCGAAAGAAGCAAGGTGCACTGTAGAATGCATGTGGGGTATGGTGTCAATATACTAGGTAGAAATATAAAGGGGTATAAAAAATGTAAATGAAAAAATGACACATGCAATATATAGTGAAAATAGGGGTTTTTTTAAATTGGGAAGGAATAATGAGAGGGGGTTAAAAAAATGATTTTGGGGAGCATTTTCCAATATTTATTGAAATTAGGGGTATTGTTTCATATGCCACGAATGAACGTGCTATGGCATGGTTTCACTAAGTGAATACCCCATGCATGGAAGTCTTGGCTGCACTGCTAACTTGTAGCCACGCCACGCCTTGATTACCAAGGTTAACCAAGGACAGAAAATAACCCTTGGCCATAACCATAATTAGAGTATAATCATTACAGTCATGTATCAACATCAATTCAAACCATGTGTCACACCCAAAAAACAACTATACAATACATCGTAAAACCATGGCATAGAATTTTCATCACAATTCACCATAAAACGCCAAGAAAAACATTGTTTTTAAAATTATAACCATTTCTTTATTTTCTTGAAAAAAAAGTTACATTATGGTAGGAACCATATGGGTTTTATACCCCAAACCATCGCGCTTAGGATGGATGGTCATAACCTTTCCATAAGCTTAGGCTATGGCATGGCCTATGGATCTTGTGTAATGATTTCATTACGCATTCTGATTTGAATATTCTGCCTTTCGGATCCTATAGTTTGTTAATAGGAATGGATTGGCTAGAAAAACATAGAGTAATTTTAAACTATTTTGAAAAAACCTTTACATGTACAAACGATACTGGAAACACTATAAAAGTAAAAGGAATTCCTAGGAAAGTTACAATAAAAAATATATCTACTCTACAAATGAAAAGATCTATAAGAAAAGGATGTAAAGTGTTTGTTGTTTATATAATGAATGATAAAGATAATGATAATAAACTTAAAATAGAAGACATACCAGTCTTAAAGGAGTTTGAGGACATCTTTTCAGAATAATTCCCTGGTCTTCCTTCGAAAAGAGGCATTGACTTCACGATCAACCTGATACCCGAAATGGTACCCAATTCGAAAGATCCTTACCAAATGAACATAATAGAGCTTACAAAGATCAAATATCAATTACAAGAATGGATTGATAAAATTATATTCGACATAGTGTTTCCCCTTGGGGAGCACCAGTCCTATTTGTAAAGAAGAAAGACAAAACTTTAAGATTTTGCATCGATTACTGACAACTAAATAAAATGACAATTAAAATAGATAACCACTACCCCATATAGATGATATATTCGATCGATTAAGCATGGAAACCATATTTGCTAAGATAGAATTAAGGTCTAGTTATCATCAAGTGTGAATTAAATATGAGGACGTCTTTCAAACTGCATTTAGGACTCGTTACGGTCACTACGAGTTTGCCGTATTGACTTTTGGGTTGAAAAATGCACCTGTTACGGAGAGAAATTCCTATGGCTTGGGGTACCACAACAGACAGCTAGACTCCAGAAATCAATCTTTCACAATATGCAATAGAAATAAAAACATCTAACACTAAAGGATCGAACCTCGTACCTTATTCTGGACAGATGAAGTAGATCCCCATTGAGCTTTCCAATCTTCAGCTTGAATTGTTATAGCACGTCCTCAACAACAAGTAAACAATACAAGCATACTATATTTCATGGTGTTAGATATATTCTAGCATATATAATCAATAATGTAAAAGCATTTGACATATTCCAATGGATACAATATTCCTTTCAAATACACATTACTGGACAGGAAAATATATTTCTATTAATATGAATCAGAGATTACAAGTGACAACCTCTGACGGCACGTCTGCGAACCGGAGAAACTGAATCCCCCACTTGGGCCTCCACCACCTCAATCCTCCATCACTTAGATAGCAAGCATACTAGCAAAAGGCAAGCTTGGGAAGAACACAACAGTGCTCCAAGGGACAAAGGGATGCAGACTCAAGCATAAGTTCTGGAAACAATGGACTATAGTTTCGATGCTCTCAATTCTTTCTTATGCTTTCAATGTCTCAAGGCTTCCTTATATAGATTTTCAAACGGATACTGAAAGGTTGAATCCATGCGATCTCAAGGCATATGGAAGGCCAGGAGTCATATGAGTCGAATCCAAGTCAAGGAATGCTCCAAAAGGATTTGGATTATTCACACATCCCGATGTACGCGACTACAGGGATAATATCCACGTATGTACGCGATTATCGGGGAAAAATCCGCGTATATAAATTTTCTTATGTTTTTAGGGATGGTCAAGGATACATCAAAAGACAAAAAGTGGTCCATAGAGGCTAATGAGTTTGCAGTGGGACAGGGGAAGGCCATACAATGTGTGATTCACCTAGTGCGGTGAAATCCGCTATAACAGATGCCCCCTAATGTATGAGATCAGAGGGGTTATACGATGGCCGAAATACATTATAATTCCATCCCAGAAGTGAAGTGATGAAGGTACCCAAATGGAAGACCAGCCACCCAATCAGCATAATACCATAATAGAAATCTGCATATAACTGCAAATACATATAGCGGTCCCGGATACATAAGAGTATAATGGCCATGAATAGGCATGAAACATGATAAGACATATGTGGTCATCTCCACGTACAATATAAATAGATCAGAATCTCCATGATGAAGATATACAAAGGACCATGATCTCCACAAAGGCTGAAGATATATAACGGATCAAGATCTCCATAGTGGCTGGAAATGTCTGACATATACTGGAACAAGTCATGAGAGCTGAAATCTCATGAACACTGGCACAATCAAGGAGGTAGCATATAGTGGATGCCACCAATCTGGAAGGTCTTCTACACACACTGCTACGAGTACATGTCCTACTATGCGAATAGAGGTGTCAAGGTCGAACATAGTAGTCCATCGTCTGATTACTGGTCATTGATGTATATCGTTAATAGACGCGAGATCACCCACCAATAATGAAAATGGGAATCAAGGTACTAGAGTGCAAACTAACAAGTGTGAATAAATGTGTTGAGGTCGAACAATTGAGAGAATCCATCGATCAGGGGACATTGATGTATTCCCAAAACTATTGATGGTGAGAGAACCTGCCACTGATGACTGCAAGTCTCAAGGCACTAAAAATGACTCTAGACTCCAATCCCAGAATAAATGATCTAAAGTCGATGGGATGAAATCCGCTGGAAGGAGGGCATTAGGGAATCCCCCATCATCCAACATGAGGTACTCAGCAAGGCTGTATAATGTGGAAGGACTCGATCATAAGGTGCACGAACCAGTAACTATACCGGGAATGGCCGACATGCAAAGTCAAGATAACTAAGGAATGGCCGACTCATGTTTCAACTTCCTTCAAACAAGAGCATAATGGCATATGGTGACTGAATGAAGGCAGCATAGACTCGATATACAAACTGGGACATCTCTATGATGCAGGAGGCATCAATAGAGGCTCCATAGGGACTGGAAGCTTAACCAGTCGGTGGAGATAAAACTCAGATAAACGAGTACAACTCCTAAAGTCAAACTATAACCCAACCAATGGATGTGATATACAGTGCTCTATTAGAAGGCCACACAACTCGACAGTTGCCAAATATAATATCTTTTCTTGTCCGGCTTTTTGGTTTTTTTATTTTTTTTTGGTCTTTTTCAGTTATTTGAAAAGCTTGAAAAAAGAATAAACTAACTTTATAGTTACAAACTAGGAGGAGACGAGTGTCATGAGGGCAAACAAACTAGTTCCAAGCAGTGGAACATACCTATGCTCAATGCAAGGATACATGTGTAGGATATCGACACTCGGGGGAAAAATCCCCTCCTGGTAAAAAGGGAATCAAGCTGCGAAGGATATAAAGAAAGGCTCTGCATGGCTAGACATGAGACAAGATCGGGATATATGGATGAAACGCAATGTCAGGGGAGTCGGCATAAAGCTCAATAAGATAGGCAAAGCTCATGATAATGCATTCACAACTTGACATAAGGGGAGTCCGGAGGAAAACAGGCCAGCATAAGATCAAGAGGAGTATAAGGCTCTTGCGCAATGTCATGGCAATACTATACAACAGACTCCCAAACCTAAGAGAGGACTCACGGCATGGGAACCAAATGCAAAGGGAAGCTAACTAGGACTCTACCACTCATATCATGCCGCTTCTATAGAAGCAAGAAGGTTCTATGACATAATAGAGTGGGTTCGTACCTAAGGATATAGTGAGATGGTCATAAGGTCATGCAAAATGCAAACGGTGGTGAACCTAACATATATGTCAGTATAGACGTGATACCTGAGATAGGCACGAACGGTCTCTGGTCACAAAAGAAGCATCCAACAAACAACTTCAGACCCAAGGAAGACCCAACCACACTCACAACCCACCCAGCAACTTCCCACAACATCAGACTCACCAAAAGGGAGGATATACGCAACTGTATAAAGAACAACTGCGTATGTACGCGACTTTTGGCCAAAAACCCGCGTATACACGTGACTTTTGTCCAAAAACCCACGTATACAGAGAAGGCAGTGGTAAAAAGCAGGTCAAGGCCAAACCAATAAAGGGGAGTGTCAATGGACAAACAGACTATAACATGCGACACAGAAACAGAGAGAAACGGAGAGCAAATCAATAATATCAAACCCATTGTGCCCCCTACCCCAAAGAAAAACAAGGACCATCCCCAGCAGAGTCGCCAATTCTGTTACGGAGAAAAATTCCTATGGATTGGGGTACCACAATAGACAGCTAGACTCCAGAAATCAATCTTTCCCAATATGCAATATAAATGAAAACATCTAACACTAAAGGATCGAACCTCATACCTTATTCCAGACGGTTGAAGTAGATCCCCGTTGAGTTTTCCAATATTCAGCTTGAATTGTTATAGCACGTCCTCAACAACAAGTAAACAATACAAGCATACTATATTTCATGGTGTTATATCTATTCTAGCATATATAATCAATAATGTAAAAGCATTTGACATATTCCAATGGATACAATATTCATTCAAATACACATTACTGGACAGGAAAAGATATTTCTATTAATATGGATCAGAGATTACAAGTGACAACCTCTGACGGCATGTCTGCGAACCGGAGAAACTGAATCCCCCACTTGGGCCTCCACCAAATCAATCCTCTATCACTTCGATAGCAAGCTTACTAGCAAAAGGTAAGCTTGGGAAGAACACAACAGTGCTCCTAGGGACAAAGGGATGCAGACTCAAGCATAAGTTCTGGAAACAATGGACTATAGTTTTGATGCTCTCAATTCTCTCTTATGCTTTCAATGTCTCAAGGGTTCCTTATATAGATTTTCAAAGGGATACTGAAAGGTCTAATCCGTGCGATCTCAAGGCATATGGAAGGCCAGGAGTCATATGAGTCGGATCCAAGTCATGGAACGCTCCAAAAGGATTTGGATTATTCACACATCCCGATGTACGCGACTATAGGGATAATATCCGCGTATGTACATGGTTATCGGGGAAAAATCCGTGTATATCACTTTTCTTATGTTTTTAGGGATGGTCAAGGATACATCAAAAGACAAAAAGTGGTCCATAGGGGCTAATGAGTCTGCAGCGGGACAGGGGAAGTCCATACAATGTGTGATTCACCTAGTGTGGTGAAATCCAGTATAACAAATGCCCCCTAATGTATGAGATCAGAGGGGTTATACGATAGCCGAAATACATTATAAGTCCATCCCAGAAGTGAAGTGATGAAGGTACCCAAATGGAAGACCAGCCACCCAATCAGCATAATACCATAATACAACTCTGCATATAACTGCAAATACATATAGCGGTCCCAGATACATAAGAATACAATGGCCATGAATAGGCATGAGACATGATAACACATATGTGGTCATCGCCACGTACAATATACATAGATCAGAATCTCCATGATGAAGATATACAAAGGACCATGATCTCCACAAAGGCTGAAGATATATAACGGATCAAGATCTCCATAGTGGCTGGAAATGTCTGACATATACTGGAACAAGTCACGAGAGCTGAAATCTCATGAACACTGGCACGATCAAGGAGATAGCTGTTACGGAGAGAAATTCCTATGGCTTGGGGTACCACAACAGACAGCTAGACTCCAAAAATCAATCTTTCCCAATATGTAATAAAAACAAAAACATCTAACACTAAAGGATCGAACCTCGTACCTTATTTCGGACGGTTGAAGTAGATCCCCATTGAGCTTTTCAATCTTCAGCTTGAATTGTTATAGCACATCCTCAACAACAAGTAAACAATACAAGCATACTATATTTCATGGTGTTAGATCTATTCTAGCATAAATAATCAATAATGTAAAAGCATTTGACATATTCCAATGGATACAATATTCATTCAATTACACATTACTAGATAGGAAAAGATATTTCTATTAATATGAATCAGAGATTACAAGTGACAACCTCTGACGACACGTCTACAAACCGGAGAAACTGAATCCCCCACTTGGGCCTCCACCACCTCAATCCTCCATCACTCCGATAGCAAGCTTACTAGCGAAAGGCAAGCTTGGGAAGAACACAACAGTGCTCCAAGGGACAAAGGGATGCAGACTCAAGCATAAGTTCTGGCAACAATGGACTATAGTTTCGTTACTCTCAATTCTCTCTTCCAAGGGGTTCCTTATATAGCTTTACAAGGGATAATGAAAGGTCGAATCCGTGTGATCTCAAGGCATATGGAAGGCCAGGAGTCATATGAGTCGGATCCAAGTCAAGGAAAGCTCCAAAGAATTTTGGATTATGTACACATCCCGATGTACGCGACTATATAGGGAATATCCGCATATGTACGCGGTTATCGGGGAAAATGCCACATATATCATTTTTCTAATGTTTTTAGGGATGGTCAATGATACATCAAAAAGACAAAAAGTGGTCCATAGGGGCTAATGAGTCTGCAGCGGGATAGGGGAAGGCCATACAATGTGTGATTCACCTAGTGTGGTGAAATACGCTATAACAGATTCCCCCTAATGTATGAGATCAGAGGGGTTATACGATGGCTGAAATACATTATAAGTCCATCCCAGAAGTGAAGTGATGAAGGTACCCAAATGGAAGACCATCCACCCAATCAGCATAATACCATAATACAACTGTGCATATAACTACGAATACATATAGCAGTCCTGGATACATAAGAGTACAATGGCCATGAATAGGCATGAAACATGATAACACATATGTGGTCATCGCCACATACAATATACATAGATAAGAATCTCCATGATGAAGATATACAAAGGACCAACATCTCCACAAAGGCTGAAGATATATAACAGATCAAGATCTCCATAGTGGCTGGAAATGTCTGACATATACTGGAACAAGTCACGAGAGTTGAAATCTCATGAACACTGGAACGATCAAGGAGGTAGCATATAGTGGATGCCACCAATATGGAAGGTCTTCTACACACACCGCTATGAGTACACGTCCTACTATGCGAATAGAGGTGTCGAGGTCGAACATAGTAGTCCATCGTCTGATTACCGGTCATTGATGTATACCGTTAACAGACGCGAGATCACCCAACAATAATGAAAATGGGAATCAAGGTACTAGAGTGCAAACTAACAAGTGTGAATAAATGTGTTGAGGTCGAACACTTGAGAGAATCCATCGATCAGGGGACATTGATGTATTCCCAAAACTGTCGATGGCGAGAGAACCTGCCACTGATGACTGCAAGTCTCAAGGCACTCAAAATGACTCTAGATTCCAATCCCAGAATAAATTATCTGAAGTCTATGGGATGAAATACGATGGAAGGAGGGCATTAGGGCATCCCCCATCATCCAACATGAGGTACTCAGCAAAGCTGTATAATGTGGAAGGACTCAATCATAAGGTGCATGAACCAGTAATTGTACCGAGAATGGCCGACATGCAAAGTCAAGATAACTGAGGAATGGCCAACTCAGGTTTCAACTTTCTTCGAACAAGAGCATAACGGCGTATGGTGACTGAATGAAGGTAGCATAGACTCGATATACAAACTGGGACATCTCTATGACGCAGGAGGCATCAAAAGAGGCTCCATAAGGACTGGAAGCTTAACTAGTCGGTGGAGATAAAACTCAGATAATGAGTACAGCTCCTAAAGTCAAACTATAACCCAACCAATGGATGTGATATACAGTGCTCTGTTCAAAGGTGACACGACTCGACAGATGCCAAATATAATATCTTTTCTTGTCTGGGTTTTTTGTTACAGAGAGAAATTCCTATGGCTTGGGGTACCACAAAAGACACCTAGACTCCAAAAATCAATCTTTCCCAATATGCAATAAAAACAAAAACATCTAACACTAAAGGATCGAACCTCATACCGTATTCTAGACGGTTGAATTAGATCCCCGTTGAGCTTTCCAATCTTCAGCTTGAATTGTTATAGCACGTCCTCAACAACAAGTAAACAATACAAGCATACTATATTTCACGGTGTTAGATCTATTCTAGCATATATAATCAATAATGTATAAGCATTTGACATATTCCAATGGATACAATATTCATTCAAATACACATTACTAGACAGGAAAAGATATTTCTATTAATATGAATCAGATATTACAAGTGACAACCTCTGACGGCACATCTGCGAACCGGAGAAACTGAATCCCCCACTTGGGCCTCCACCACCTCAATCCTCCATCACTTCGATAGCAAGCTTACTAGAAAAAGGCAAGCTTGGGAAGAACACAACAGTTCTCCAAGGGACAAAAGGATGCAGACTCAAGCATAAGTTCTGGCAACAATGGACTATAGTTTCGGTACTCTCAATTCTCTCTTATCTCCCATGCTTTCAATGTATCAAGGGGTTCCTTATATAGCTTTACAAGGGATAATGAAAGGTCGAATCCGTGCAATCTCAAGCCATATGGAAGGCTAGGAGTCATATGAGTCGGATCCAAGTCAAGGAACGCTCCAAAGGATTTTGGATTATGTACACATCCCGATGTACATGACTATATAGGGAATATCCACGTATGTACGCGGTTATCGGGGAAAAGGCCGCGTATATCAATTTTCTTATGTTTTTAGGGATGGTCAAGGATACATCAAAAGACAAAAAGTGGTCCATAGGGCTAATGAGTCTACAGCAGGACAGGGGAAGGCCATACAATGTGTGATTCACCTAGTGTGGTGAAATATGCTATAACAGATGCCCCCTAATGTATGAGATCAAAGGGGTTATACGATGGCCGAAATACATTATAAGTCCATCCCAGAAGTGAAGTGATGAAGGTACCCAAATGGAAGACCAGCCACCCAATCAGCATACTACCATAATACAACTATGCATATAACTGCAAATACATATAGCAGTCCCGGATACATAAGAGTACAATGGCCATGAATAGGTCATGAAACATGATAACACATGTGGTCATCGCCACGTACAATATACATAGATCAGAATCTCCATGATGAAGGTATACAAAGGACCAAGATCTCCACAAAGGCTGAAGATATATAACAGATCAAGATCTCCATAGTGGCTGGAAATGTCTGACATATACTGGAACAAGTCACAAGAGCTGAAATCTCATGAACACTGGCACGATCAAGGAGGTAGCATATAGTGGATGCCACCAATCTGGAAGGTCTTCTACACACACCGCTACAAGTACATGTCCTACTATGCGAATAGAGGTGTCGAGGTCAAACATAGTAGTCCATCGTCTGATTACCGGTCATTGATGTATACCATTAACAGACGCGAGATCACCCACCAATAATGAAAATAGGAATCAAGGTACTAGAGTGCAAACTAACAAGTGTGAATAAATGTGTTGAGGTCGAACACTTGAGAGAATCCATAGATCAGGGGACATTGATGTAATCCCAAAACTGTCGATGGCGAGAGAACCTGCCACTAATGACTACAAGTCTCAAGGCACTCAAAATGACTCTAGACTCCAATCCCAGAATAAATGATGTGAATTTGATGGGATGAAATCCGCTGGAAGGAGGGCGTTAGGGCATCCCCCATCATCCAACACGAGGTACTCAACAAGGCTGTATAATATGGAAGAACTCGATCATAAGGTGCATGAACCAGTAACTGTACCGGGAATGGCCGACATGCAAAGTCAAGATAACTGAGGAATGGCCGACTTAGGTTTCAACTTCCTTCGAACAAGAGCATAATGGCATATGGTGACTGAATGAAGGTAGCATAGACTCGATATACAAGTTGGACATCTCTATGACGCAGGAGGCATCAATAGAGGCTCCATAGGGACTGGAAGCTTAACCAGTCAGTGGAGATAAAACTTAGATAACGAGTATAGCTCCTAAAGTCAAACTATAACCCAACCAATGGATGTGATATACAGTGCTCTGTTCGAAGGCGACACGACTTGACAGCTACCAAAGATAATATCTTTTCTTGTCCGGCTTTTTGGTTTTTTGATTTTTTTGGTATTTTCAGTTATTTGAAAAGCTTGAAAAAATAATAAACTAGCTTTATAGTTACAAACTAGGAGGAGGCGAGTGTCATTTAGGGCAAACAAACTAGTTCCAAGCAGTGGAACATACCTATGCTCAATGCAAGGATACATGTGTAGGATATCGACACTCAGAGGAAAATCCCCTCCCGGTAAAAAGGGAATCAAGCTGCGAAAGATATAAAGAAAAGGCTCTGCATGGCTAGACATGAGACAAGCTCGGGATATATGGCTGAAACGCAATGTCAGGGGCACCGGCATAATGCTTAATAAGACAGGCAAAGATCATGATAATGCATCCACAACTTGATACAAGGGAGTCCGGGGGGTCATGGCCAGCATAAGATCAAGAGGAGTATGGGGTTCTTTCTAAATGTCATGGCAGTACTATACAACGAACTCCCACACCCTAAAGGGGGAAACATCAGTATGGGCACCAAATGCAAATAAGGCGCTAACTAGGGTACCCATGTAAGGTGAGGCTCTACCACACATATCATGCCACTTCTATAGCAGCAAGAAGGTTCCGTGACATAATAGAGTGGGTTCGTACCTAAGGATATAGTGACATGGTCATAAGGTCATGCAAAATGCAAACGGTGGTGAACCTAACCTATATGCCAGTATAGAAGTAATACATGTGAAAGGCGCGAACAGTCTCTGGCCAGAAAAGAAGCATCCAACAGACAACTTCAGACCCAAGGAAGACCCAACCACACTCACAACCTACCCATCAACTTCCCACAACATCAGACTCACCAAAAGGGAGGATGTACGTGACTGTATAAAGAACAACTGCGTATGTACGCGCCTTTTGGCCAAAAACCCATGTATACACTCAACTGTTGGCCAAAAACCCACGTATACACAGAAGGCAATCGTAAAAAGCAGGTCAAGGCCAAACCAATAAAGGGGAGTGTCAATGGACAAACATACTATAACCTGCGACACAGAAACAGAAAGAAACCAAGAGAAAATCAATAATATCAAGCCCATTGTGCCTCCAACCCCAAAGAAAAACAAGGAACATCCCCAGCGGAGTCGCCAATTCTGTTACGGAGAGAAATTCCTATGGCTTGGGGTACCACAACAGACAGCTAGACTCTAGAAATCAATCTTTTCCAATATGCAATAAAAACAAAAACATCTAACACTAAAGGATCGAACCTCGTACCTTATTCCGGACGGTTGAAGTAGATCCCCGTTGAGCTTTCCAATCTTCAGCTTGAATTGTTATAGCACGTCCTCAACAACAAGTAAACAATACAAGCATACTATATTTCATGGTGTTAGATCTATTCTAGCATATATAATCAATAATGTAAAAGCATTTGACATATTCCAATGGATACAATATTCATTCAAATACACATTAGTGGACAGGAAAAGATATTTCTATTAATATGAATCAGAGATTACAACTGACAACCTCTGACGGCACGTCTGCGAACTGGAGAAACTGAATCCCCCACTTGGGCCTCCACCAGCTCAATCCTCCATCACTCTGATAGCAATCTTACTAGCAAAAGGAAAGCTTGGGAAGAACACAACAGTGCTCCAAGGGACAAAGGGATGCAGACTCAAGCATAAGTTCTGGCAACAATGGACTATAGTTTCGTTACTCTCAATTCTCTCTTCTCTCCCATGCTTTCAATGTATCAAGGGGTTCCTTATATAGCTTTACAAGGGATAATGAAAGGTCGAATCCATGCGATCTCAAGGCATATGGAAGGCCAGGAGTCATATGAGTCGGATCCAAGTCAAGGAATGCTCCAAAGGATTTTGGATTATGTACACATCCCGATGTACGCGACTATATAGGGAATATCCGCGTATGTACACGGTTATCGGGGAAAATGCCGTGTATATCATTTTTCTAATGTTTTTAGGGATGGTCAATGATACATCAAAAGACAAAAAGTGGTCCATAGGGGCTAATGAGTCTGCAGCTGGACAGGGGAAGGCCATACAATGTGTGATTCACCTAGTGTGGTGAAATCCGCTATAACAGTAGCATATAGTGGATGCCACCAATCTGGAAGGTCTTCTACACACACCGCTACGAGTACATGTCCTACTATGCGAATAGAGGTGTCGAGGTCGAACATAGTAGTCCATCGTCTGATTACCGGTCATTGATGTATACCATTAATAGACGTGAGATCACCCACCAATAATCAAAATGGGAATCAAGGTACTAGAGTGCAAACTAACAAGTGTGAATAAATGTGTTGAGGTCGAACACTTGAGAGAATCCATCGATCAGGGGACATTGATGTATTCCCAAAACTATCGATGGTGAGAGAACCTGCCACTGATGACTACAAGTCTCAAGGCACTCAAAATGACTCTAGACTCCAATCCCAGAATAAATGATCTGAAGTCGATGGGTTGAAATCCGCTGGAAGGAGGGCATTAGGGCATCCCCCATCATCCAACACGAGGTACTCAGCAAGGCTGTATAATGTGGAAGGAATCGATCATAAGGTGCATGAACCAGTAACTGTACCGGGAATGGCCGACATGCAAAGTCAAGATAACTGAGGAATGGCCGACTCAGGTTTCAACTTCCTTCGAACAAGAGCATAACGGCATATGCTGACTGAATGAAGGCAGCATAGACTCGATATACAAACTGGGACATTTCTATGACGCAGGAGGCATCAATAGAGGCTCCATACGGACTGGAAGCTTAACCAGTCGGTGGAGATAAAACTCAGATAAAGGAGTACAGCTCCTAAATTCAAACTATAACCCAACCAATGGATGTGATATATAGTGCTCTGTTCGAAGGCGACACGACTCGATAGCTGCCAAATATAATATCTTTTCTTGTCCGGCTTTTTGGTTTTTTTATTTTTTTTTGGTATTTTTCAGTTATTTGAAAAGCTTGAAAAAAGAATAAACTAGCTTTATAGTTACAAACTAGGAGGAGACGAGTGTCATGAGGGCAAACAAACTAGTTCCAAGTAGTGGAACATACCTATGCTCAATGCAAGGATACATGTGTAAGATATCGACACTCAGGGGAAAAATCCCCTCCTGGTAAAAAGGGAATCAAGCTGTGAAGGATATAAAGAAAGGCTCTGCATGGCTAGACATGAGACAAGCTTGGGCTATACGGCTGAAACGCAATGTCAGGGGAGCCGGCATAAAGCTCAATAAGACAGGCAAAGCTCATGATAATGCATTCACAACTTGACATAAGGGGAGTCCGGAGGGAAACAGGCCAGCATAAGATCAAGAGGAGTATGAGGCTCTTGTGAAATGTCATGCAAAGGGAAGCTAACTAGGACACCCATGTAAGGTGAGGCTCTACCACTCATATCATACCACTTCTATAGCAGCAAGAAGGTTCTGTGACATAATAGAGTGGGTTCATACCTAAGGATATAGTGACATGGTCATAAGGTCATGCAAAATGCAAACGGTGGTGAACCTAACCTATATTCCAGTATAGACGTGATACTTGAGATAGGCATGAACGGTCTCTGGTCACAAAAGAAGCATCCAACAGACAACTTCAGACCCAAGGAAGACCCAACCACACTCACAACCCACCCAGCAACTTCCCACAACATCAGACTCACCAAAAGGGAGGATGTACGCGACTGTATAAAGAACAACTGCGTATGTACGCGAATTTTGGCCAAAAACCCGCGTATACATGCGAATTTTGTCCAAAAACCCGTGTATATAGAGAAGGCAGTGGTAAAAAGCAGGTCAAGGCCAAACCAATAAAGGGGAGTGTCAATGGACAAACAGACTATAACATGCGACACAAAAACAGAGAGAAACAGAAAGCAAATCAATAATATCAAACCCATTGTGCCCCCTACCCCAAAGAAAAACAAAGACCATCCCCGGCAGAGTCACCAATTCTATTACGAAGAGAAATTCCTATGGCTTAGGGTACCACAACAAACAGCTAGACTCCAGAAATCAATCTTTCCCAATAGGCAATAGAAATAAAAACATCTAACACTAAAGGATCGAACCTCGTGCCTTATTCCAGACGGTTGAAGTAGATCCCCGTTGAGCTTTCCAATATTCAGCTTGAATTGTTATAGCACGTCCTCAACAACAAGTAAACAATACAAGCATACTATATTTCATGGTGTTATATCTATTCTAGCATATATAATCAATAATGTAAATGCATTTGACATATTCCAATGGATACAATATTCATTCAAATACACATTACTAGACAGGAAAAGATATTTATATTAATATGAATCAGAGATTACAAGTGACAACCTCTGACGGCACGTCTGCGAACCGGAGAAACTGAATCCTCCACTTGGGCCTCCACCACCTCAATCCTCCATCACTTCGATAGCAAGCTTACTAGTAAAAGGCAAGCTTGGGAAGAACACAACATTGCTCCAAGGGACAAAGGGATGCAGACTCAAGCATAAGTTCTGGCAACAATGGACTATAGTTTCGATGCTCTCAATTCTCTCTTATGCTTTCAATGTCTCAAGGGTTCCTTATATAGCTTTTCAAAGGGATACTAAAAGGTCTAATCCGTGCGATCTCAAGGCATATGGAAGGCCAGGAGTCATATGAGTCGGATCCAAGTCAAGGAACGCTCCAAAAGGATTTGGATTATTCACACATCCCGATGTACGCGACTATAGGGATAATATCCGCGTATGTACACGTTTATCGGGGAAAAAGCCGCGTATATCACTTTTTTATGTTTTTAGGGATGGTCAAGGATACATCAAAAGACAAAAAGTGGTCCATAGGGGCTAATGAGTCTGCAGCGGGACAGGGGAAGGCCATACAATGTGTGATTCACCTAGTGTGGTGAAATCCACTATAACAGCACCTGCTGCGTTCATGTGCTTAATGAGTAGCATGTTAAGTAACTATTTGGATAAGTTTGTAGTTTTCATCATAGACGACATACTAATCTATTCAAATAACGAACAAGTACATAAAGAACATTTAATTCTGCAAGTGATAAGAAAACAACAACTATATTCTAAGTTCAGTAAATGTGTTTACTTTAAGGATAGGATTCAATAGCTCGGACACGTAGTGTCCAAGGATGGAATCTCGGTTGACCCCAACAAAATCAAATCCATCACAGAATGACTGGTGCCTAAAAATCTAACCGGCATAAGATCATTTATGGGCATTACCGAATACTATCGTAAGTTCATTGAATTCTTTTCTAAGATTTCCTACCCCATCACTTCATTGCAGAAAAAAAGGTAAAATGTTCGAATGGATTGAAAAGTGCATGGAAATATTTAATAAATTAAAACATCTATTAACTACCGCCCTTATCTTAAATATTTTTTATTATTTCAAGGACTTCATCATATGTACCAACGCTTGCAAGGAAGGATTAGGCAGGGTTTTAATACAAAAAAATTACGTCATAGCTTATGAATCTAGAAAACTAAAGGAACATGAAAAAAATATGCTACGCACGATTTGGAACTCTCTGCCATAATTCATGCATTAAAAATGTGGTGACATTACCTAATTGGAAGGAAATTTCTACTTATGTCAGATAAAATAAGTCTACAATATCTATTTGATCAACAAACTTTGAATGTTAGACAGGAAAGATGGTTGTCTTTGTTAGGTGAATATGACCTTGAAATGAAACATATAAAAGGAAAGGAAAACAAAGTTGCAGACACTTTGAGTCATCATGCAAATTTATTATTTGCAAGTAGCAGCTATGAATCTTATTTGGAAAATCAAATCCTAAGTGCAAAAAATTATGATTAGGAGTATCATTTTTTTAAACAAAACACTGCTAAAAATGAATGGAATCAAGTAAAAACATATTTCAACCTAAATAAGCAAGGATTGTTGCTGCATAAAATAGGATGTACATACAAAATACAACAAAAATTAAACTTACAAACATGATTGAGTTACATAAAATCCCATATTCATGACATCTTGGATACCAGAAGATGATCACCATGATCCGAAAAGATTTCTTTCGGCCAAAAATGAATAAGGAAGTGATAGATTATGTAGTACGGATTTCTCCCTTACTACAAGCAGGAACAACTCCCTTCTTTCTATAGGATGGAAGGGTAGGGTTCCTATGAGAATGGAAATAAAAACAGACAGAAAATGAAATAAAACAGAACCCCTACAAACAAGGTTAGGGCTAAGCTCCACAACCCTCCATCAAACTGTTAGAGAACAAAAGGATCTGCAAGCAATCAATGGAAACCTACAATCAAAACATTAAGCAACAAACCTGCAAACAAAAATCTATTAGAAAAACTAGAATGTAAATAAAGAAAAATACAAGTATACCTTCTCTAGTTGAAATGGGCCACCATGCCCTGGCTTGAGGGAGCACCTCTCAATGGATGGGGAGCTATGGCTCAATGGAGGAATGGAGGAGAGGGAGGGTGAATGACTTGAGAGGAAAAGGATCCCAAGGCACTGACATGGGCAGGGAAATGATAAGGATATGATAAGTGATTTGAGAGTGACCCCACCCCTCTATTTATACTTTTTCTCAAGATTTTTAGGGTTTTAAGCCCTTGGTTGGGGATTTAGCCCCTTTTGCCCAATCTTTAGCTCTTTTGGGGGTTTTAAGCTCCTTTGAGGGGTTTTAGCCCCTTTTTGGAGGTTTTATCCCCATATGAGACCTATTTTGGCTCTTTTTAGGGGTTTTTAAGCCCTTTTTCATATTTTTGAGCATTTTTGAGGGTATGGGGGTCAAATGAGGGCCGTGCATGGATGTCCTTGGGTGATGTAGGTCATGTAGAGCTTACTGAGGGATTTTTTGGGTTAACAAATTGCCCCCTAATGTGTGAGGGCAAGAGCTCATCGTATGGCCGACAGACATCATAGGATTTTCTTGGGGATAGGTGGTGCTTCCTAGGTTGGGGCATGCTGGCTTTTGGTTTTTGTATTAATATGGTTCCCATCAATGGGTGAGATATAAATAATGTGTGACATGTATATGGACAAGGCAGGCATCCCCATGCTTATAATAATGTCAAATGAATAATGTGATCTAAGCTCTATAATGCAAGAGCCAATCATGTACAACTGATGATACATAGTGGTTGCCTCAAGAAGAGGCTGAATACAATACCGATCTAAAGAACTGCTACATTGGACCCATGGTATTCTCATGGAATGCTATATATTCATGACTGATGGTCTGCTGGATTTGGAATGGTACATAGCTGTAGGGACCTACTGACGAAGAGTCGGAGTCTCTGTGGTACAAATATGTTGCATCAATCATAAATCTATATAGAAGCACTACTGGGGCTTCTGAACACTGTCTCCAATGCAACCGAAAATCACAAGGTACATGAACCTGTTTGGGTCCTTCGAATAGACTCATCAATGTGCTAGAGTTAGGTGACATCTGGGATCTTCAACCAAATACTGCATGGACCATTACCCTATATGAATCTCAATGGTGCGATGATGTAGCTGGAGTTGAGCACATGAGAAACAACCATCCCGAGAGGCACTAAGGACTCCTCTCAAGTGGTCCAAGGAACTCATTAATGAGGTTAATGAAACCAGGATAAAGGGACCTCTAGGTCTATCCTCTAGAATACATGTGTTGTCATCGACAGAGGGAGACCTGCACCTGGTCAAAGCAATGGTGTTTCCTTAACCAGAAGCGCGAGGGAGATAACCGAAAGATGTGAGACAATCTGAGGAATGGCCCACTGAATGGCGGGGGAGGAGATGAATTGAACAAGGGCATAGAGAGTGTAGTGGGCTTAAACTTTCTTTGTTTAGAGTATAAAGGTAGGGAGGACCAGGCAACAAATGAAACTAACTCATGGGAAAGGGATCATAGCTATAATACTAGGAATGTAACTGCAAATGGGAAATAATTGGAGGAGGTAGACTTTTGGTATTGATGGGATCCAAGGAAGACACATTGCAAAGTACTCTAAACAAAGGATACCCAAAGTGGGAATGCTTCCAAACTGTTATCTATGGGGTGGTGTCTAAAGTCACCATTGTGGTACGATCTCGTGGATTTTTGGTGAGCATGAGAAAGTAAATGCTTGATGGTGATTTCAATTTTAGAGAGTCTGAAAGCATGAAGAAGACTCTAGTGGGGGATATATTTCGTTAGTAGTCTCATGTGCCCAAAAAAATGATAAAAGTATACACAGGAGAGTTCGCATATCCTTTAGGGGATGGGATACTTCTTTACCATTGATATTCCAATTGGGCTGGAAAAGGTTAAACCTATACTGACTGGACGGCCATTCAGATACTTTTACGAGCATGAACAAAACCAAGTTTGCTCGACAATATTATCTTGATGAGAAGGTTGGAAAACAGATTAACGATAACCCATGGTGAGTTTTTCGTAAGGTTCCGCCCCTCTGCCCGAGAAAGCATAAAAGGATGTAGAGGGGAATGGTCTTGGCTTGAATGTGCCAAGGTGGTCTTTTTAATTTGATGGTCTACATAGTCCTAAAAAGGAGATAAACAAGATGATGTAGACACCCTTTCCTATACTTTAACGAGCAGGAAAGGAAGCAGTTGCGCTCAGCAATCTTTTCATTATTTTAGGAGCCAGAAAAGAGCTTAAAAGAAACTCCAATATGGTCAACCGATCTAGGAGCAACTAATGGTGACCCTATGTCAGGACAATGGATAGTGGTCCAAAGGTTATCCATGCAGTATGTATGGAGCGGGTGGCTCTTAAACATACCAATACATGCATGTGATAGATCGCGGTAGAGGCACGTGAGTCAGTGCGACAGAGGCATGCAAACCGAGGTGGATCTTGGACAGAGGTCAGGAGAGTTGTCTGTGAGTTGTGGTGGACGGAATTGACTACATGTGATGTGAGTGCAAGTCCAAAGGTAGTTAAGTTCGAAATGCATGCAAAATAAATTATCTGTCTTCTGGGCGGTCGCTCGAAAAACCCACGTAAAGTGCGATGGATGGATTAGACAGCTATATGCTAAAATAAAATGACGTGCCTTCCAGGCAGTGGACCGGGAACCCACATGAGTGGTGGTAGGAAAGTGTAATGCAAGTATAGGTCTAGAGACACTTACATCACAATGATGTGGCTCGTAAATAGAGGTAACTTTCGGGAAGTGGTCCTGAAAATTACTTGTTAAACATGAGATGATGGTCTCGTTAGAAGATAGAAATTTGAGCCCAGAGGGGTGAGGGGTGTCTCAAACAGGCTCCGAGTGACTCTGAACCAGTAGCTAATGGTGCTGCCCCTAAATGGGGGGTTTCTGATTTGTGGTAAAAACATTGTAAAACAAAAAACAAAATCTACGCTATAGGTGACTCATGGTGGTGGTATCAGGCATGGGATCTCTTAAGGTGGATCCCATTGCAGGGATTCTTCAAGAGCCAACCGTCTGAGTTAGCAAAGAGATGTACCCCCTTGCTGAGATGAAGGTCATTGGAAAGGAGGAGTGACAAAATCTTTCCTTCGATGGGAAGAATCGATTCCACGCCATGGTTGAAAGGGAATGGGGTAAAACCGGTGGTGGTTTTACAAATCTCTCCATCATCCTGACAGTGGCATCGGGATAGATTAGGTAAATCTTCCATGGGCGAGGATACGAATGGAATACTGGAGCTATAGATCATGTAAATGGTTATGGTGGTCAAGGAAGAAATCGAATGGTGGATCTCCTCAATAGCATTGACTTCGGATTCAAGGGAATGTTTCCAAAGTTGGCTAAGGGCAGCCTGAAACTCAGCCAAGTCCTGGCAGTGGTGAGAATAGTGTCCATACAATATACAAAGGGCACAAGCATGCTTTGTTCTCAACGACTTGTTTCTCACTATTGGCTCGCTTGGGAATTCAACTACGGGGAGGTTTTTCATTGTATCCATGGCATCCAAATGCACGCGTATTATGAGAATCTCAAGGCAGTTTTGAGTTGCATGGACCCGTTCTTCACAGATGGCACAAGGCAGGATCTGTTGAGGTTCAGCGATAGCTTTTGCATTTTTTCCCCTAGCCCTTTTTGGGTAGGGCGGAGCGGGTGCGGGTGCGGTGGTTGGTTTTTGCAGGCCGGGCGGAGGATGAGATTCGATCGAAATGGGTTTCACAGGGGTTAAGACTACTTGGGGCATTGGCGGTTGGACTGGTGGATCAAGGTACCACATGGGAATACCCAATGTAAAATTGGGTAAGTTTAAGGTAGCCATTATTGGCTTACTCATGACACTAGGTGGGGGAAATAAGAAGTGAATTGTGTGGAATTGGGAGGAGCCCAAATAACTCCCTTATGGTTGTATGTGGGGATGGGCTTGTGGTTGCCGCTACACATAATGATGCAGCTGTGGATGACGTTGTGGCTACTAATGGTATTGCGGCTGTGTATGGTGTTGCAGCTACAGATGGGGTTGCAACTGCGGTTGATGTTTGTGTGCAGTAGTGCTGGATGAGAGCATGCACAAATCCAAAGTCTCATTTGGTGTCAGCGGTGGTGACACTAAGGGGAAAGAAGTCATCATGGTGGTATCGGCAAACAACCCAGGGCCCACATTCAACAATGGGGAGGCTGGTATGTTGTCAACCATGGTGTTGACCGCAGGGATAAAATTGGTGGGTGCAGTTAGCCCTTGTGGATCAATGGTGTTGATCATAGGGATAACGTTGGAAGGTGTCGTTAGCCCTTGCGAATCATGATAAGTCAGTTGGTCAACCATCACTATTTTCCCTTCATGGGGGGACATCATGAGACAGAAAACATTTGATGCTACAGCTCTTATGGCGTACATATAACTTCTTTCGAGGAGAAGGTTATAGTCCAACTGAGCATTGACAACCTCTATGTCAATCAAAATTATTTTCTCGGCTAATGTGATGGGGACATGAGGGGGGATCCCTTGGGCTTTAGTGGGATGTATGTCATAAGCCTGCAAAGTAGTAGAGGATGGTTGCAGAATTGGGGATCCAAGCTTCTGCTAGACTAAGGTAGATATAACGCACGTGGATGCCCCCTCATCTACTATACACTAGTGCATGACCAAATTCTGGATGGAGACTGGGATTTGGAAGGCAATGGTTGATGGCATCCATGGTTCTTTGTTCTCCATGTCGAATGTGATCAACTTGGAGTCAGAGGGGTGTACGACACCAAGGGCAGCAAGTAAGGCTTTCCATTGCATTGGGAAAGTTTTGAGTACCTCAAGAGAGGACATGGACGTAGGTGTTTGGGCCAAATCATCCACGATGTTGTAGCTTATAGCAGCTCTAGCCCTAACATTGTTGGCAACCCGCCGTATGGGCGGGCACTGAGGAAAAGCGGGTAGATGAAGAGGTGCATTGGTTTTTTTGGACATAGATGATGTTGATGTGTCAGCAGGTTTGTTCTTGGCTCCGTACTGATTTCGTCAGGTCTGTAAATTGACCTCTTCAGTTTTCATGGCTAGCAGGTGGTGAGCACCTATTTTTGCTATCGAAGGTGCCCCGGGGGCATTGGGATTGGGCTGGGGAGCAGGTGTAGTTGTTACTAGTCCTTGAACTGGTAATGGGTTTTGGAGGACCATGGGTGGAGGCCTTGGTGGTGTTGGGATAGGTTGAGCTTGGGTTGTTCTATTGGTAGCATGTTGAACCTCGTTGTCAATGGCTTGCTTAGTGCGACCCATGAAGGGGCATTCGTGTGTATAGTGCCCGCAGAACTCACACAACTTGCATGGATGGTTTGTGCACAATGGAGCGTTCCATCTAGATGCATTTGGTTGTTGATGATTTTGGGCTGGTTGGTTTGCCCCGACATTGTTAGGAGGGTTTGGTTGTTGACCACCTCCTTGCGGTTGATTGTTGCCTTAGTTCCGGGCTCGGTTATTTCTGGCTTACCCTTATGGTTATTGGGGGCCGACTGGTTAGGATGGTTTTGTTATACAAACACCTATCCTAAAGGTACTGGCGGAGTAGGGGAGGGGGCTTGAAAAACTTGTAGTGGTGATGCATGGTAAACTTGGGTGGGTGCAGGTGCCACAAATGTGGGCATTTGTCTCACATATTTTTGTGTCGGCCAAGCTAATGCCTGGGCCTGCTGTGGTGGTGGAGGTTGTGCATAAGAAGTTGTGGCTCCGGACTGGGACATGATTCTTGCATAGTACAGAGTTTGGTTTTGGTAGGCAACATTGGGGGTGTTTCTTGGTTGTGGTGGTATTGTAGGTGGTGTCAGACGGTGCTATGGTTAGTGAGAGATAGAATTTATGTTGCCATCTGTGGCATGGGATGCCCCTGGTGCATCCTGGTAGGAGGTGCCTACGCGGGGAGCATATGGAATGATAGTGTAAAGGTATCCAAACTATGAGTAGATCAGATCAAACTATTGGTGTTTCAAGATGGCCTCCTCTTTGGATTGGGGACATTCGGATGCGACGTCCTTTGCTATAGGTGGTGGCAAAGTTTTTAGGAACCAATCCAGGAAGATCTTGTCATCAAGTTGAATCTTGCACAAACTATGGCGTCGCCGCCACTCATGGATGTGGTTGGTTATGTGGGTCACATTATTCTGGCGGCAAGATAGCAATATCTCGACCCCTTTTTCGTATCTAATGGGGAGTTGGAAATACTACATGAACATGAAAGGCAAGGAGTTAAAATATGGGTACTTGGCTTATGGTAGCTCAGTGTACCACTTGGCTACAGCACCTATGATGGTGCATTGGAACAATATGAGTCTGATTGAATCATCTACGATGATATTTGATGAGCACCATAGGTGAAATTTCATGATATGGTTTTGGAGGCACTTCCCTGCCTTCCCTTCAAACTTGGGAATGTCTAAGGGGATTTTGGTTGGCATGGGGGGCCAAAATGTTTGATGGCGAATAGGATAATTTGTTAACCGAGCCAAGTCAGGCAAGTTGAGGCATGCCATGAAAGGAAGGTTTGACCCAAGGTTGCTATGTGGTGGAGCAATGATGGTCATGGGGTTTGCAGGCACATGATGTACCTGCATGACTGGGGGTACTTGTGGCATAGTTGTGGATGGGCCACTGCCCCCATTCATGGTGAGTGGCATAGTGAGAGTGAAAGTGCCATTGCCCCCATGTGTGATAGGAGGGGTAGTGTAGGTGGAAGGGCCACTGCCCCTAGGCATGCCAAGTGGAACAGTGTGGGTGGAAGGGACATTGCCCCCATGTATGACGGGAGAGATAGTGTATGTGGACAAGATACTACCCCCAGTTATGACAGCTGGGACAACTTGACTGGTCAATATGGGTGGCGGTGGTTGGCTTATGATGGTTTTCATGACTGTGTTGGGGCCACCAGTAGGGGTGTTGGTGGTGGTGTTGGGTGTGGACATGGGTCCACTGCCAATCACTAAGCTAGAAAATGGATCTGGGTTTGTACCAGCCATGGGGCTAGATGGTGCAGTGTGCAGATCTGGTTCAGACTGCTATGATTCTGAGTCTGAATTAGAGGCTGTGTGGCCTTCTGATGGTGTAGAAGGTCACTGAAATTGGTCTCGACAGTGTTGGTTCAAGGACCCAAACTATGGTGGATAGCCTCTCAGGCATGAGGAAGAACGTGGGGGATCAATTGTGTCTTATTTGTATGTCAAGTGGTGAAATATGGTAATGAATTTTGGACCCCAGTTTTAATGGCTTCCTATTGGATTTCAGGTGGTCACTTGGTTACCAAGACTACCAGGAGATAGCGCTTGGCTTTTTCCTCATGGGAGTGCTATCCAATCGGTGGGGGTCGTTTCCCGTTTCACTTGGCAATTCCTCTTAGTGGCCAATTACTTTGGGGTTCCCATGGTACTCCTCATAATGAGTTTCTATGCTAAGCCCAAGTACTTCCCACGATTAAGGCAGTCAGGGACTTATGTCCTCAAACACTGCAAGTGTTTGAATTAGTATAAATTATAAATTTTAATGGCTAGCTCAACATCATGAACTAAGTTTGGTTGTTTTATGTGGTATGGTTTGTGTGCATGTCTTTTATATTTCTGTTACACTTAGTGGCTGCTTGTATGGTTTATGAATCATCTGCAGAGATTGTATTGCAGAACTAATAACATGAATAAATTGTTTATGATAGCGGTAAATTGTGAACAAAAACTTGAATACATGCCATACCTAAATATGAACTGTGGTAGCTTGACTACGCAACTTCCTTACACTTGTATCTTTCTTAAACTAGGAAAGGGTGCTGGGATATCAACACAATGGGACTAAGCCCATCCATATATCCTCAGGTCACCCTCTGAGTGCACGGTCAGTCAATAGGGAGGATGCAAACGTTGTGAGTCCCCCTAGGCCTACCACCCCCTCTACCTTTCAAGTCACCAGTTTTTAGTGGTTTTAAAAAATGACAGGTGAAGTGCCTATTACTATACGAGCTTCACTCTTTGTCTTATCCCAAAATACCCCGAAGGGTGATGACTCGGTAGAGGAGGAAGGGCTAGGAAAGATTTAATTTGAAATTAAGAATTGAAACCTATAGTAATTTTTTGATTTAAGCTTTAAACAGATTCATTAAATAATTAACCATTTGATTTAACAGTGATTTACATAGGCTGCAATGAAACAAATAGATACTGAAAGGAAATAAACATAGATTTGATGGACATAGGCACACTAGAGGTGGCTGAGCCACACTGACAGTCCCAATAACTTTTAAAAATCCAAATATGAGAGACAAATTGCTCTTTTTGTGGGAAATGTGGTAAGGGGGTCACCAAATTTTCCCCAAATCAGGGGAGGGGGTCGCTCAGAAACTGTAGACATAAGCGATCTGATTTCTGGGATGAAGTTGCACCTTGCGGGCCTAAATGAGTAACCTGGTCGCACCTTTCTACCCAATACCTGGTCGCACCTTTCAGCTCGATACCTGGTCGCACCCTTCAGCCCTATAAGAGTGACCTGGACTGAAAGATGGAAAAATTTTTAGCCTGAGCCAGGACTGGCCGGTAGTAACCTATACTGTGGCCGAATGGGCTCGGTTTCACCTTAAGGAGGCTCGGCTATAACTAAAAATGCAGGAAAAGATAGATCTAAACTATATTGAGTAGAAAATTAAACTAGGGCAAAATAAAAATTGAAATGCATAAATTAAACCCAGGGATCCTATGGGATCGACCTGGTATGGTTGCCAGATCAGTAGTAGGGCTTCCGCCCTTGATACAGGCAGGAATGTCTCCCTTCTATCTATAGGATGGAAGGGTAGGGTTCCTATGAGAATGGAATAAAAAAAATAGAAAACAAAATAAAACAGAACCCCTGCAAACAGGGTTAGGTCTAAGCTCCACAACCCTGCATCAAACTATCAGAGGACAAAAGGATCTGCAAGCAATCATTGGAAACCTGCAATCAAAAAATTAAGCAACAAAGTTGCAAACAAAAATATGTTAGAAAAACTAGAATGTAAATAAAGCAAAAGACAAGTATACCTTCTCTGGTTGAAATGGGCCACCATGCCCTAGCTTGAGGGAGCACCTCTCAATGGATGGGGAGCTATGGCTCAATGGAGGAATGGAGGAGAGGGAGGGTGAATGACTTGAGAGGAAAAGGGTCTCAAGGAACTCACATGGGCAGCGTAACGATAGGGAGATGAGAAGTGATTTGAGAGTGCCCCACCCCTCTATTTATACTTTTTCTTAAGATTTTTAGGGTTTTAAGCCCTTAATTGGGGCTTTAGCCCCTTTTTTGGGCTTTTAGCCGCTTTCACCCAATATTTAGGTGTTTTGGGGGTTTTAAGCTCCTTTGAGGGGTTTTAGCCCTTTTTTGGAGGTTTTAGGCCCTATGAGAGCTATTTTGTCTCTTTTAGGGGTTTCTAAGCCCTTTTTCATATTTTTGAGCCTTTTTTATGGTGTGGGGGTCAAATGAGGGTCGTGCATGGATGTCCTTGGGTGGTGCAGGTCATGTAGAGCTTAGTGAGGGATTTTTTGGGTTAACAGAGTACTTAGCTCATTACATAGAATGTTAGCAAGTTTAAAATCAATTATAGTAAATCCAAGAACATTGTCGAGGTAGAATGGTTGATAAGAAACATCTATGCCAGTCAATCAATGTAGACTAATTCCATTGTAAAAATAATAATAAACGTAAGGTTTTAAGCTTAGTTACCTTTTCTTTGAAAAATACAGGCTTGTGAGAAGGTGACCTTTCCGCCTGCCTCTCTAGCACCCTCCACTTACAAGTTTCGAGTTGTAGTTAGAACAAATTGGAAAACCCAAGTTGGAAAACTTAAAAGAAATCTTAAACCTTTCTCAAAATTACCTTCAAAAAATTGCATAGGAGGCTAGGGGTCGGCTCCTCTGGGGGTTACCCTTATCCATCCTCTTCCTAGACTTTCCACAATACAATCATTTAGGGCTCAAACATTATAATAAAAATCAAATTTCAAGTGTTGCTAATCCATATGAAGGGTTACTTGGTAAAAATGAAAAAAAATTTTGAAAAGGATGGTCGAGCTTGTGTATACCATGATTAAGCACATGATTACCTTGGCAAGGACCCATTTCATCGTAGTCAAACACAAGCAGTGGTTACACCAATAACAATTTCACCATGAACAGAGTAGAGATCGACTCTCTCTTCCCCCGTGGGCAAAACAAACTAAATGAATGGTTTGGACAAGTTCTCCAACACATTAAAACTATGCCTAGACCCCAACAACAAAGTTTGATAGATGGACGGCTGAGATGAGGTCTCAAATCCCACATGGAAGGCTTGGTTGCGTTGTCAACTCACAGCCAGGACATGCCTTTATTACCAAGGTCAACCAAGGATAGAAAATAACCCTTCGCCATAACCATCATTGGAGTATAATCATTACATTCATGTATCAACATCAATTAAAACCATGTGTCAAACAAAACAAACAACCATACAATACATTGTAAAACCATAGCGTAGAATTTTCATCACACTTCATCATAAAATTCCAAGCGAAACATTGTTTTTAAAACTATAACCATTTCTTTATTTTCTGGAATGAAAGCTTACATTATGGTAGGAACCATATGGGGTTTAGATCTCAAACCATCGCGCTTAGGATGGAGGGTCATAACCTTGCCATAATATTAGGCTATGGCATGGCCTATGGCCTTTAAAAACCACACATAATATTCTTATTACATAATGGTTGGGATCAAGACTATGGAGAGTATCCTAAGCCTTAGGGAAATTAATTCCCTAGTAAAAAACCATTAATTTAAAAGTGGGAAAAACTAAAAAAATCACCTGCGAGTGTAGTTGGATGTTTCAAAAGGAGCTGTCATTTTTCCTCAACCGACAAAACCTGAGATAGTAGACATTATTAAGATATTAATAACTTGCATAAGTTAGAACATGAGTAATCTTCTAGTAAATTACGGTAGCATCAATGCATGTAAACGGTTTTTTTTACGATTTTTTAGTTGTGTTACACAATGGTATCAGAGCATGGTTAGATCACTGAGCCTGAACCAGCTCAACACTTAAACTGATAAAGAAATTAGAAAAACTAATTTACTTTATTTTTTGTTTTAATTCTCTTACAAAACATAAACAAAAGGATAAACAAATTCTTGCAGGAAAAATATGGCAGATGCAGGGATGTCTGCAAAGGAAGAACTTCACCCGAAAATCCTTTAAATAATGAAGAGGGTAATTTAAGGGATTGGGAAATATGGGTGAACATGAAGGAAATTCAAGATAATAAATATGAACTACAAAGAACTGTAAAAACTTAGATTAGAGCTAAGAATAGTAAAAGAGGATAATGAACGCATCCTAAAAGCTCAAGAGGAATTAAACTATTTTATTAGCTAAAATACATAACGAAAAAAAGAAAAGAATTAGGGATCTGAACATGACCTACCAAAAAATGCACCTTACAAGCTTAAGGGAAGGAAACTAGAATTTCTAGTCATAAACCTGAAACTTTCAGTGAAGAATCAGTGAAACATCAGTAAGGAAAACAACAAGATTCAAGCGAAAGTAGAGATGATAACAAAAAGAAAAATAAGTACAGGACCTATGAGTAAAAATATGGGGAGTTTAAAAGGATTAAACCACCAATGTTTAATGGTGAAATTGAAAAAGGAGAATAAGTAGAAGCCTGGTTGTCAGGAATGAATAAGTATTTCCAAATATACAATTATTCTAACAAACTAAAGGCTAAAATTGCCATTTATAATCTAACTGGAAAAGAAGATATATGGTGGTAGGATATAAAGAAATTCAGGGGAATAAAGGAAAGATATGTAACTTGGAAAACTTTTAAAAATCATCTTAATAGGAAATACCTGTCAAAATAGTGCTACGAAGAGAAGGCCAAACAATTTTATGAGTTAAGACTAGGAGCTATGACTATGAAAGAGCTCTGTAGTAAATTTTTGAGCCTACTTCGTTATGTACCTTACATAATTGATGAAAAACCTAAGATAGAATGTTTTCTCAGTTGTTTTCCTATCAACTTCAAAGAACGGATTGAGTATGACAATCCGATGATGCTAGATGAAGGGATGAGAAAGGAAAATTCTTGTTACGACCAAAACAAAAATAAAAGAGAAAGTGTACCAACTTGGAAAAGTATATCCGACTTAGTGTTTCCCCTTGGGGAGCACCGATCATATTTTTAAATAAGAAAGATGGGACTTTAAGGTTGTGCATCGACTACGAAAAAATAAATAAAATGACAATTAAAAATTGATACCCACTACCCCAGATAGATGATCTATTCAGTCAATTCCACGGGATAACTATATTTTGAAAGATAGACTTAAGGTCATGTTACCATTAAGTGTGAATCAAAGATGAGGACATCTTTAAAACTGCATTTAGGATCCGTTATGGTCACTTCGAGTTTGTCATAATTCCTTTTGGGTTGACAAATGCACCTGCTACATTCATGTGCTTTATGAATAGCATATTAAGTAACTATTTGGGTAATTTTATAGTTGTATTCATAGATGACATACTAATCTATTCAAAGAATGAACAAGAACATAATGAATATTTAAATATAATTCTACAAGTACTAAGAGAACAACAGTTGTATGCTAAGTTCAGTAAATGTGATTTCTTTAAGGATAGGATTCAATACCTCGAACATGTGGTGTCCAAGGATGGAATCTTTGTTGACCCTGACAAAATCAAAGCCATCATGAAATGACCGGTGCGTAAAAATGTAACCGATATAATATCATTTATGGGGATTATTGGATACAACCATATGTTCATTGAAGGCTTTTCTAAGATTTCCTACCCCATCACTTCATCGTAGAAAAAACATAAAAAGTTCAAATGGACTGAACATTGTATGGAAATCTTTAATAAATTAAAAAATTTATTAATTACTGCCCCTATCTTAAAGATTGATGGTCCTTTCAAGGACTTCGTCTTATGTACTGATTCTTACAAAGAAGGATTAGGCGGGGTTTTAATACAAGAAAACTACGCCGTAGCTTATCAATATAGAAAACTAAAGGAACATGAAAAAATTATGCTACACATGTTTTAGAACTCGCTACCATAATTCATGCATTAAAAATGTGGCAACATTACCTAATTGGAAGGAAATTTCTACTTATGTCAGATAACATAACTTTAAAATATCTATTTATCAACAAAATTTGAATGCTAGACATGAAACATGGTTGTCTTTATTAAGTGAATATGATTTTGAAATCAAACATATAAAAGGAAAGGAAAACAAAGTTGCAAACGCTTTGAGTCATCATGCAAATTTATTATTTGCAAGCAGCAGCTATCCATCTGATCTGGAAAATCAGATCCTAAGTGCAGAAATTTCTAATAAGGAGTATCAATTTTTAAAAGAAAATACTGTTAAAAATGAACAAAAGCAAGTAAAAACATATTTCAACCTAAAAAACAAGGATTATTGCTGCATAAGAATAGGATGTACATACCAAATACAACAGAAATCAAACTTACAGTCATGAATGAGCTACATAAAATCCCGTATTCAGGACATCCTAGATACCAAAAGATTATCACCATGATCCAAAATGATTTCTTTTGGCCAAACATGAAGAAGGAAGTGGCATAGTACTTAGCTCGTTGCATAGAATTTCAGCAATTTAACATAGGACATCAACAGATAGTAGGATTGTTGCGGGCACTACCCATTCCAGAATGGAAGTGGGAAACAATTAGGATGGATTTTATAACGGGCCTACCAAAGAATTTTAGATAGCATGATTCAATCATGGTCTTAGTTGATAAATTAAGTAAGGATTCTCATTTTATTCTTGTTAAATCTACCTATAAAGTTGTTAACATTGCATATATTTTTATCAAAGAGATATTCAGGTTACATGGTTTACCAAAAGAAATAGTCTCAAATAAAGACAAAAAATTTATAGGTAAATTTTGGAAAGATTTGTTTAAAGGGTAAGGTACATAGTTGAATTTCTTTACTGCATATCATCCACAAACAGATGGGCAGATTGAAAGAGTAAACCAAGTCCTAAAGGACATGCTAAGGATGTATTTCATGGAAAAACCAGGTAAACAGGAAGACTACCCACACTTAGTGGAATTTGCTTACAATAATAATTTTCAAGTTTATGTAGGTATGAGTCTTTTTGAAATTTTATATGGACGCAAATGTAATACTCCAATTTCATGGATCAATCCAGTTGATAGGTTAATGTTAGCAACTGTTTTATTAAAATATATGGATCTAACCATGAAACATGCACAACAAAACATAAAGGCTGCCGAAGGCAGGAAGAAAAGTTATGCTGACCTAAAAATAAATCCAAGAGAGTTCCAAGTGGGTCAACATGTGTGTACATAAAGGTAAATCCCAAGAAAAGTTCCTTAATATTGGGCAAGTATTCAAAGTTGGCACCCAGGTATTGCGAGCCATTTGAAATTTTGGCTAAATTTGGTCTGGTTGCATACCAGATATCCCTACCACCCACTATTAAAGTGCATAATGTGTTTCACATTTCTATTTTGAAAAGATATATTCATGATGTTTCTCATGTGATCAACTCAAATGTGATCCAGGTGGAACCCGAAGGAGAGTTCCAGGTGTGACTGAAGCACATTCTCGACAGGAGATAACTTTTACTCCGAAACTATACCATCGGACAAGTCAAGATGCAATGTAAGCACCTTAGTCTAGAGGAAGCTACTTGAGAACTAGAAAGTGATATGCGGGAGGAATATCCAGTCTTATTCCAAGATGATAAATAAATTAGAAAGTTAGTAACATCAAGGATGGTGTTATCCTCTCAGGGGAGGTGTATGTAATTCACCTGAAATTAATAAATTATTATTCATTAATGCTGAAAAAACACTTTAATTATTATTATTTTTATTTTTTACAGAAAGTAAAAATAAAAACACTTGTAATAAATAAAATATATTGAATGGGGACAAAAGTGGAAATATTTGTTGAAGAGAGTTTACTGTCCCACAAGAGGAAAAGACAAGTGGTTGAAGCTACTGAGTGAGAACTCAAGATGTAGGAGGAATCATCCCCAAAAATCAGGTCACAACTCCTAGTTGAGTGCTAAAGATAAGGAGGCTCATAAATGACCAAGTCCTACGCAAAATAGTATATAATACTATGTCCATAAGCAAGCAGGAGGTTAGCATTGGGTGGGAATTAAATATGAGAATGCAAGAGATGGCGCATTGAAGGATTTTTCTCTTGTGGTTCAGCTAACATGATGTGGGGTTCTGGAGCAAGTAACTTGGATGCTCTGGGAGTTTTATTGGGAAGAATGGATTTTCCACTTTTTTTTTCTCAGTCTGGGTGCCAGGTTCTTATTCTATGTTCTAAATTTACAATAGATGGTTTCAATTCTATATATAGAATTGTTAATGTAGTACATAATATGTGTCAATTAGTCTAGCATGTTATTCTATTTTAATTCGGTTATGTTTTGATTATAAATGTTAAATGGAAATTACAGAAGTTATTAGCTCAGGCATCCACACCTAAGTTAGGATTTCTTTTACTATATATGTTGAAAGTCGAATTCTGTACGTAATAGATATATTAGCAATTTATATCTAATTCCTTCCTATGCGACATATTTAGTTTTAATAGATTACTATACTCTTTTATTTCTTATTATTTTCCTACCGTGTAAGTTAAACTATCAGTATGTAGAGTAACTGAGTCTGCTAATAGTTGTTAGTATAAATCTAAATATCTCATGTTTTAGATAGAGTAAGGAATAGATTTATGTTTTCAATCAAAATTATACAAGTATATAGTCGAAAATATAATCTAAGTCTTTACATATCTAGAATCATATTTATATAAACCATAGAATTTAAATAATATACAAAACCTATCTTCTACAAATAAATCCATATGCTTAAACTCCTACAGAACGAACACAATTTAATATATAAATAATCCTTTACAGATCCATATAAACAATCATAATCTGATCGAAGATCCAAGTAAACAATCATAACCAGAATAACAAATCCTATATAAAAGCATGACATTATATGAGGGATGCCAAACCTTAAATAGTAAGATCATGTGTAATTACAAAGTGAATCCAAACCAAAATCGCAGGCTTACAAACTAGTTGTTTCAACTATGATTCCATATCAAAACTAATTACAAAGGTAAACTTTCTCCTTCCAAGAACTGACATTAATCCCATCGGTGATGGAAGAAGATCTTTAATAAAATACTGTAGATATCCCACTAACAAATCCAAATCAATTATATAGCGCATCAAACAATTTTTTTTATTTCTACCTAGGTCGCAAGACTCCACAAGACTCCTAGGTAAACAATTTATTTAAGTATGGTCGTAATCCCATGGTCATGACTGACATTATAAACAAACCAAACATAATGTACATTTGAGCTTTTAGAACCTTGTAAACTATGATAAAACACTCTCACAGGCTCATCGAAATAGTTAACAATATCTTTATGATTTACAGAGTAAGGTTTTAAAAACTTGAACATTATAAAAAAATAAAAGAATGGTCGTAATACCATCAAGGATGGAAGCCTAAGAAACATATTTTAGACATGGATACATTTCATAGTAAAAGACTCTAAGGGTTGTTCATTATAACATTAAATAAATTCAAACAGAACCAACATAACTCCAAAAAAAATTCATAACAGAAATCACACAAACACTAGGGTCAATTTGTTTTCTTTTCAATCAAACCATATACGCTCAAGTGGTTGTAAGACCATCCGGGATGGCTTCCATCTTTATTTTATTAAACCACTTTTAAAAACTGTAAGAGTATGGGAGTGAATCCATCGGATATGGAACCGAAACCTCATTGAAAATTTTAAAAGCAATTACAGTAAATCCAAGAACATTGTCAAGGAAGAATGGTTTCCAAGCATGTGCAATGTAATTTTAAACCCTAAGGGTTTTTAATTACAACACTTTTAAGCAAAAGGGAACTTATCTTAAGAACTATTGTGTCTTCCTCCCACGAACCCTATGTTCATACCCAGGTTTACCTGCAACAAACATCTATGCCAGTCAATGAATGCAGACTGATTCCATAGTAAAAATAATAATAAAGGAAAGGTTTTAAGCTTAGTTACCTGTTCGTTAAAAAACGTAGGCCTAGGAGGAGGTGACCCTATCGCCTGCCTCTCCAATTCCCTCCACCTGCAAGTTTTCAGTTGCACTAAAAACAAATTGGAAAAAACAAGTAGTAAAACTTAAAATAAATCTTAACCTTTCTCAAACTTACCTTGAGAAACTTGTAGAGGAGGCCAGGGGTTGGATCCTCCGAAGGTTACCCTTATCCCTCATCTACCTACACTTTCCACAATACAGTCAACTAGGGCTCAAACATTATAATAAAAAACAAATTTCAAGTGTTGCTAATCCATATGAAGGGTTACCTAGTAGAAAGGAAATGAATTTTCTAAAAGGATGACCGAGCTCATGCAGGAAAAGTAACAAGTTGCAGACGAATTTGGGGTCCATTATTAAGAACATGAGTACCTTGGCAGGGAACCATTTCATTGCATTCAAACACAAGCATTGTTTACACCAGTAATAATTTCACCATGAACATAGCAGATCTTGACTCTCTCTTCCCCCACAGGCCAAACAAACTAAATAAATGGTTCGAACAAGTTCCCCAACACATTAAAAATATGCCTAAACCCTAGCAGCAAATTTTGACAGATGTATGAGTGATATTAAGTCTCAAAGATCATGTGGAAGGCCTTGTTGCACTATCAACTCGCATCCAGGTCACGCCTTTATTACCAAGGTCAACCAAGGACATAAAATAACCCTAGACCATAACCATGATTGGAGTATAATCATTACACTCACGTATCAACATCAATTTGAACCATGTTTCAAACCATACAATACATTGTAAGACCATGGCGTAGAATTTTCATCACACTTTATCATAAAATGCCAAGAGAAACATTTTTTTAAAACTATAACTATTTCTTTATTTTCTTGAATGAAAGGTTACATTATGGTAGGAACCATATGGGTTTTAAACCCCAAACCATCGCTCTTGGGATGGAGGGTCATAACCTTGACATAAAAATAGGCTATGGCCTTTAAAAACCATGCAATACTCGTATTACATAATGGTTAGGATCAATACTATGGATAGTCTCCCAAGCCTTAGGGAAATTAATGTCCTAGTAAAAAACCATTAATTTAAAAGCAGGAAAAACTAAAAACACCACCTGCGAGTGTGGCTGGATGTTTCGAAAGGAGCTGGCCTTTTTCCTCGACCGATGAAACCTGACATAGTAGACTGGACAAAGATATTAATAACTTTCATAAGTTAGAACATGAGTAATCTACTAGTAAATTATGGTAGCATCAATGCATGTAATTGTTTTTTTACGATTTTTTAGGTGTGTTACATAGGCAATGCTACCTGTGCTCTAAATGCATAATCAAAGAGTATCCTTCATGGACGCACTTGGTAAGGATTCAATTGATAATGCGGAATTCTACTCTAAGAATGAGCTTGAGGATCCCCACTCGACTCAGATACTAGAGGTGCATATAGTTTCTTATTGGTTTCTATTTTAAGCTTCTATGTGCCTACAAATATGTGCTTTATGCCATGGTATAAGATAGAAAACATGAGCCTTTGATATCAAAGGATTTCTAGAAAGTGTGCCTTGTATTAATTTTGTTTTGATAAACATGTGCAGAGTGTGGCCTCTTGCATGACTACATCGGAGTTACATTTGTAGGGTTGTGTAAATGACACTATGAATAATTAGGAAATTATGTAGATGACTAGCATTAAGAGCTTCCTACGTAGGAAAATCGTGAATAACTTGAAATCGTTGGGATATAATGCAATTTGTAAATCACGATGGGAGCGTAGCATAGACTTTCTTTCAAACAATTGTAGTTTTTTCGGCTCTATAGACTTAATTTTGTGATTTCTTATTCCTTTTATAAGAAGGAATTTGAATAAGAGATCAAATAGAAACTCTAATTTGCTACTATAGAACTAAGTAAATGATGAATTTGTTTCTACATAAATGTTAACAACTAATAAATGTTGCTAGAAAACTAAATAAATATTATAATCTGGCAACAACTGATGCCTCTAACCCTTTTACTATTTTCTAATTACGAAATGATAACCTCTTGTGCTAAATTTTTGAATTACTTATCTATGAAAAATAAAGGGATTATATTTTTCAGAGCCTTATGCAAATTGTTGTGCACTAAATGTAGGTGAGTATGAGTACATGGAAATAATAGTGGAGAGAAGAAATGGGGCATCGAAGGAAAATAGATACTTGGTGGACATATATTTTAGAGTACGGTTTGAAATGGCAAATCCAACTCAAGTCTGGAATTTGGCAATCCCATAATGGACAACAAACAACTAAGTTTTACATGCAAATAATGTTTCACAATTTTCCACTATTGACAATGTTTTTATAGTTTTATTTTTTCAAACATCTATTTCAAAACTTAAAAAATGCTCAACAAAATTCTTGCAGAAATAGTTAATTTAAGATGATTCACAAAATACAATATATAATTTTACAGGAGCTTCCAATTTTTTTCAAAATTTTCATTTCAATTTTTTTCAAAGGTAGTGACTTTATTGCTTGCGGGACCTGTTATTTATGTTTCAAATCAGGTCCATTATCATGAGTTGTATTAAAATTTTTATAATGGAATAGTATAACAAAGTAATAAAAAAATCGGACAATAAGTCATATAAAAAGTTATCAAAATTGGGTTAATTTTCTTTTTTTTAAAGAATATGTGATATTATTGAGTCAATAGGGGCACCTCCACCAACTTTTGATGTGCAGTTCAACTTCATTTAACCTCATCAGGGTTCATTGGAGTCAGTGTAGCGCTACCTCTTCATGGTTGGTGAGCTGTGACATGTGTTTGATCTCTTTCGGTTGAGACTCAGTCATTTATTGCACTCCGACTTCAGTTAGGGTTAGTTGAGTCAATTAGGGTTTTAATTAGTGGTTAACTAAGTGTGGACCAATGGCTTACAGTCAGTTAAGATAGACTCACTCATTCAATTTGAATGACCTCCTAAGGAATTCAAATTGTCTCTTCATCCATGCTTGTAGCATGACATTGTAATTGTAATCATTCATTCTATATGTGAATACGGAGCAGCTACTATTCCTGTAGACTGATTACACCATTTCATGAGTTATTTGTTGACTAATCTTTGATGATATTGATGCTTTGTTCCTAGATCAATATACAAGATTAATATGGTATCAGAGCTTACAGCAGGACGAAGCTCTATCTCTCAAAAACAAGCTTTTTGACAGATTTCTGCTTGAAATTTGAGCAATAGCTCAAAAATCTAGCACTACACCAGAAGCCAAGGATTACCACTTAATACCACAAGTAAAGAACTTGTTGATCAAGCTTGCTTGATTGACTATCCTGGGTGTGATGAAAGCCTAAAATGTGCAGCCTGTTTGACCTTACATTGCCCTTTCTTTTTTGATTTTCAGGTTTCTACAGGTGAAGCATTCGCTCCAGCACATCCAGATGGCCTCCTCAATAGATCTCTTGACTCCATACAATTTCCACTCACGGAAAGGTGATATGGAGATTCAGATACACTCCAGAGGACTTTTTAGAGTCACCACGGACACTGAAGATGAGCCTGGATCTGCCATAGAAAAATCAATATTCTTGAACAAGAAAGATGAAGCCTTCGGTTTCTTGTGCCTCTCTATTTCCTGAGACCTTATCTTCCATCTTGTAGGATTGAAGAATCTGAAAGAAATATGGGACAAATTGGAGACTCTATATGGAAATCATGATGACTTGAGGGTTTACCAGCTCAAAAATGAACTCATGTCTCTCCAACCCTCCAATTTCGAGACTCTGAATGATTTCTTCACAAAGTTCAAGCATATTGTTTTACTCTTGAAGCAATGCAAAGTGGAGAAGGAGGATGATCATCTCATCCTCACAATACTCTCCAAAATTGGGGTTGATTATTCTGTTTTTGTTTCTACATTCCGTGCGAGGAAGCTCACAACCCCTGGATGGAAGATGCCTACACTCAATGCCTTCATTGAGTCCCTAACAAGTGAAAATGACAATCTTGTCCAAATGGGGATCATCCAATCTTCCCATGATCAAGCCCTCCATGTCTCGGGGCCCAAAGATCTTAAGGGTAAAGGAAAGCAGCAAAAGAATCAAAAAACTAAATTTGATGCTCCTAAGCCTAGAGTTGAAAATCAGCAGCATGATGAGTCTTCCAGCTCAAGGAAGAATAAAGGAAAAGGGCACCATGGAAAGGAAAAAGTCAAGTGTTCTTATTGCGGGAAGGGATTCCACCCTAAACATGCCTGCATGAAGAAGAATCTTGATGAAGCTACCTCTCTCCTTAAGAGGAATCACATCAATATTCCAGAGAGCTTTCGGAGGAGAGATCAGCAAGATCAAGAACCATAGCATGAAAAAGGTCATGCCCTCATGGCAAGCACTTCGAAGTCTAAAGCATTCTTGATTGATTATGGATATTTGAACCACATGATGGTTGAAATAGGATCATTTTCATCCTTGGAGACTAGAAAATGCATCCCCATCCACATGGGAGATGATTCCACCATCATTTCAGACGGACAAGGTACTGTAGATCTTGAAAATGGTTTTTTCTCTAATGTTTTGTATGTACCATATCTGGCATCAAATATCCTTAGTGTCTATCAGATGACACATACAAGAGTTCCTAAGAGAGTCTCTTTCAGCCCAAATGATGTTGAGATAACAGAAATTGCATCCAAGAAACTCATTTCTAAAGGCCTTGCAAACCATCATGCAAAAGCCTATGAGTTCTCTCACTTTGTTGTGGATGCAAAGCCCACCGCTCTGCTAACTCATGGGAATGAGGTTAGTAGGCTGTGGCATGATAGGTTTGTCCATATTAATTTCAAATATTTGCAGCAATTATAGAAAAAATCCATGTTTGAAGACCTCCCAGTCATCAAGCCAACCACAGGAATTTGCAAAGGTTGTTTGATTGGAAAACACCCTGAGCACAAGTTTGATCGGGGGAAAGCAAACTAAGCTACATGCATGTTGGGGATGATACATTCTGATATCAGAGGTATGATTCCTATCACATCCATGAATGTATCAAGGTATCTCCTTACTTTTATTGATGATTTTTCAAGGTATACATGGGTTTCTTTCTCAGAAAGAAATCAGAAGTATGTGAAAAAATTTCTGAATTGAAGGCCTTGATAAAAAATGCCTCTGGGCTTATGATCAAGATCTTGAGATATGATAATGGAGGGGAGTATGTCAGTAATTATTTTCTGCACATATGCTACCAAAGTGGTATTTAGTTCCAACATTCAATTCCCTACACTCCCCAGTAGAGCGGAGTAGCAGAAAGGAAGAATCAATGTCTCAAGGAGATCACCACCTGTATGTTGGAATCCAAGAAGCTTGCTGAAAATTTGTGGGATAAGGCCATGCATGCTGTAGCATACATTCAGAACAAGTTTCCACACTCATATATGAAAGGGAAGACCCCTTTCGAAGCATACTTCAGACACAAGCTGGATGTGTCGAATCTACGACTGTTTGGGTCCACTACATGGGCCCGGATTCCGCTTGATAAAAGAAGGGCTTTGCAACCGCAAGCATAGAATGTCTGTTTATTGGGTATTCTGATAAATATAAATGGTTTAAGCTACTGGATATCAATACCAAATATATAATCATCAAGATAAGTGTCAAGTTCGATGAACCTCTTCAGGAGGTGGAACTAGTGAAGGAGAAACTTGTTGAATTTCCTTCCTATTCTACTGAATATTTGGATGATGAAATTGGGGGTGATGACCCTGATTTGGATCCTTTGATTTCTGATATCAGTGTGCAGCAATAATTTGATGCTGAATCAGAACCTGAAGTGCAAAATCATCTTCCTACATGGGCCCGGCAGACACTCTCCTTCTCAAGAGACAACATTGGAAATCTGGATGATCCAAGGAGAACCCGGTCTAATTTCCAAAGAGAAGGTATTACACTCTCCTGTCCTAATAATTTGCTGTCCAAAACTTTCTATTCGATGATTATTTTAGATCCAAAATCCTACTACCATGCTCGGAAGGATCCGAGATGGCAAGTTGCCATGGATGAAGAGACAAATTCTCTTCAGAAAAACACTACTTGGGAGCTAGTTTCTCTTCCTCCAGGAAGGAAATTGGTTCAATGCAAGTGGGTGTTTCGGAAAAAGGTTGCTGCTGATGGAAGCAACTGAAAATATAAGGCAAGGCTGGTAGAAAAATATTTCTCTCAGGTCCAAGGAGTGGATCACCATGAAACCTTTGCACCGGTTGCAAAAATGGACTCCATCCGCCTTGTTTTGGCAATTTCAACATCCAAGCACTGGGAAGTGCATCACATGGATGTTAATTCAGGATTTCTGCATGGAGATATTCATGAGGATATATACATGAATCAGCCTGAAGGATACATCACTGATCCATATTTGGTTTGCAAGCTAAAGAAGTCACTATACGGGTTAAAACAGGCCCCAAGAGAGTGGTATTCCAAGATGGATGCCTTCCTTCTCTCGCAAAACTTTCAGAGGTGTAGATCAGATCCAAATGTGTATTTATAGAAGTATGATGGTCATATAATTATCATTGTTTTATATTTTGATGAATTACTGATCACAGGTAGCACAATTGCCTCCATTTCAGCCATCAAAACTGCTCTCCACAATGCCTTTGAAATGAGTGATTTAGGGCATCTAAAACAATTTTTAGGGCTCGAAATTGAGCAAAATTCTGATGGGATTATGGTCACTCAGTCCAAATAAGTTTCATACCTATTAGTCAAGTTTAACATGGCTGATTGTAGGCCTGCACCATTCCCTTTCCTTTCAGGGATCATCCTTGAAGAAGGAAAAAGCACACCTCCCATGGACTGCACTATCTATCGACAACTGATTGGTAGCTTGTTGTACTTGACACATTCTCAGCCTGATATTTTTTATGCTGTGAATGTTGTATCAAGATACATGCAACAGCCTCATGATCTTCATTGGAAGGCATCCAAGAGGATCCTCTAGTATGTTCAGGGAACCAGGACCTACGGCATTCACTATGCTGCAGACTCTGAGCTAGAGCTGGTTGGATACACAGATTCCGATTGGGAGGGTGATTCTATTGATCGAAATTATACTTCTTCATATGTATTCATGTTTGGTGGTGGCCCTATTTGCTGGTCAAGAAAAAAGCAGGCTTCCATAGCACTATCTTCAGCAGAGGCCGAGTATCGAGGAGCGGTGAATGCTTGCATCCAAGCAGTTTGGTTGTAAGGCATTCTTTCAGAGTTTGATCTTGGTAGTACTTCATCCACTGTCCTATTTTATGAAAATAAAAGTTCTATTAATATATCCATGGATCCAGTTACCAGGTAGAGGACCAAGCATGTAGAGATTCACATGCACTACATCAGGGAGCTAGTTCATGACAGGACCATCATTCTGCGATATTGCCCGACTGATGAGCAGATTGCAAACATATTCACCAAGAGATTTTCAAAAAATAATTTCACTTACCTCTGTTCACTATTGGGGGTGAGTTCATCAGGTTAATTTAGACTACTTTCAGTGTTCATCTTTGGGGGGGGTTCCCACTGGGTTTTCCCTCTTTTCCTCACTTAGTTTGTTTTGAGCATTGTTTTAGTTTCAGTATTGTACAGGGTGACCTATGGCCTTAGTTTCCAGGGCCCTAGCATTTTTATGCGTTTATGTTTTCTAACTCTTCCTGAGTATAACTTAAAGGGGGGTGTTGGAGACATTTACCACCATACACACTCTTTTTGGTCAAATTGTCCTAGTTAAACCACTATCCTAAGTATAATTGACATCAGTGGAGAATTAATTCACATCATCTAAACACACCCACGCCTACCTTCATTCAAGGAGGCTAACTTAGCCTTCTCCTACATTCGAGGAGGCTAACTGGAGCACTTCGGGGGTGATTTGAGTGATATTAATGCACATAATTGCTAACTGGTGGTTACAATCAGTTAAACAAGTCAATTAAGGTGCCTCCTCTCATTAAATATATTATTTAATGATTATTTAATGAACTGGAGTCAACAGGGGTGCCTCCACCAACTTCTGATGTGCAGTTCAACTTCAGTTAACCTCATCGGGGTTCATTGGAGTCAGTGTAGCGCTACCTCTTCATGGTTGGTGAGTTGTGACATGTGTCTGATCTCTTTCGACTGAAAGTCGGTCATTTATTGCACTCCAACTTTAGTTAGGGTTAGTTGAGTCAATTAGGGTTTTGATCAGTGGTTAACTGAGTGTGGACCAATAGCTTACAGTCAGTTAAGCTAGACTCACTCATTCAATTCAAATGACCTCCTAAGGAATTCAAATTGTCTCTTCATTCATGCTTGTAGCATGACATTGTAATTGTAATCATTCATTCTTTATGTGAATACAGAGCGGTTACTATTCCTGTAGACTGATTACACCATTTCATGAGTTAATTGTTGATTAATCTTTGATGAGATTGATTCTTTGTTCCTAGATCAATATACAAGATTAATAGAATCGAACAACAATGTCACTAATAGAGGAAATGAAGATGCCTCTCTTATCTCTAGATAGGTTGTATTACTCTTTCATCTCATTTACTAGGCCCAAGTCCTGTTCTTTTTCGAAAAATAATGGCGATGGGTCAACCCCTATAAGACGAATTCTAGTTACTAAAGTTATTAGGTCGACATGCACCGAAATTCATCAATCCAATCAGAGACAGCCTCCATGGAAACAAATGAGCAATTTCTTGAGGCACGTATTTACTTCTGCAGTGAGACCAAAATGGGGCATGATCATCAATGAAAGTATGCTCGACTTGTCCAGTCCTCTTATCCACTCCATTGAAACAAGGTGGATAGGTCCATCTTCATTCTCTCACACATAATTCATGTACTACGACATGCCGAGTTCAGGGAACTTTCGCAGATAATTGTCTACGAATCGCATCTTCTTTAGATTTGGCAAAATATTTTTCATCACATGGACACAGCCTTTCTAGATGGATAACTTAACTAGTGGATACTTGGAATTTTGATTAATAGTGACACTAGTAGCCTCATCTGTCCTAGGAGGAGTGTATCTAGGAAACAGGGTGGTCGACCCAAATCCTAAATCTTCAGCATCGTGGGTATATTTTACTCTTTGAGGATAATTTCCGTGGCCATTCCACTTCCTTCTTGATGGATTGACCGACACCAGTCAGGATACAAATTTTGGAGATTCTTCGATAATAGTTGTGGGAGGGGGAACCTCCATGCCACAACCATGAAGGGACTCTCTAACTTTGGTCACATGCTCATCTCCTCACAGAACTAGTAAAGAGGAAGACATTATGCATCTGCTTGGACACTTGATCCTAAAAATTGGGGCTGATTTTACCACTCATGGTTTGCTATTCAAGGCTGCAACATATCAGTTTCTTGAGTGTTCCACACATGGTTCAAATACTCAAGAACATTTTCTCTCTCTTTAGATGATTTCAACTACTCTACATGTGTCCAGTTTTCACCGTGCTACTGTTTATATTTATGATTCAGTTGAGTGCATCGTTCTTCTTCTAAAGTGGAAGATTCCTCCAGACATATTCATTTAGTTTGGATTCAGAGGTTCACATGCACAGTCTCAAGATGCTGCTGCATAGAAGAACCAATTCTTGATTTACTGCTTAGTTTGAGAGGGGGTATTTTTCCCATGAGGTTTTCCCCGTTTCCTTGGTTATATTAAGCAATTACTTTATTGTACAAGGTGACCTATGGCCTTTGTTTTCAAGACCCTATAATTTTTATGCATCTATGTTTTCTAACTCTTCCTGAGTATAGCTTAAGGGGGGGTATTGGAGACATTTCCCATCATACAGACTCTTTTTGGCCAAATTGGCCTAGTTAAACCACTATCCTAAGTATAATTGACATTAATTGACATTAGTGGAGCATTAATTTCCATCATTTAGTCACACCCATGCCTACCTACAGTCAAGGAGGCTAACTTAGCCTTCTCCTACAGTCAAGGAGGCTAACTGGAGCACTCTGGGGGTGATCTGAGTGATATTAATGCACCTAATTGCTTATTGGTGGTTATAATCAGTTCAACCAGTCAGTTAAGGCACCTCCTCTCATTAAATATATTATTTAGTGATTATTTAATATTAATTAATGATCTAGAGTCAACAGGCGTGGCTCCACCAACTTCTGATGATCAGTTCAGCTTCAGTTAACCTCATCAGGGTTCATTGAATTCATGGAGCACTAGCACTTGATGGTTGGCTTGTTATGACATGTGTTTGATCTCCTTCAGTTGAGACTCGGTCATTTATTGCACTTCGACTTTAGTTAGGGTTTGGTGAGTCAATTAGGGTTTTAGTCAAGTGGTTAATTGAGTGTGATTGAATGGTTGACAGTCAATTAAGCTAGACTCACTCATTGAATTCAAATTTCCTCCTTCGGTATTCGAATTTATCACTCATTCAAGATATTGCTTGACATTGGTATTGTAACCATTCATTGTTTTATTAAATATACAGAGAGGAAACCAATTCCGGTTCCTATTAACACCATTTCATGATTTATTTGTTGATTATTATTTGATGAGATTGATGCTTTGTTCCTAGATCAATGTGCAAGAATAATATGGTATCAAAGCTTATGGTTGGATGAAGATCTATCTCTCAAAAGAAACCTTTTTGACAGATTTCTCCATGAAAAGTGAGCAATAGCTCAAAATTCCAGCACTTCACCAGAAGCAAAGGCTTACCACTTAATACCCCAAGTAAGACTCTTGTTGATAAAGCTTGCTTGATTGACTATGCTAGGTGTGATGAAAGCCTAAAATGTGCAGGTTTTTTGACCTTACGGTGCCCTTTTTATTTTGATTTGCAGGTTTTAACAGGTACAACTTCGAATGGACTCATCAATCCCTCTTCTCACCCCATTCACAAGCTATTCAGAATGGAAGTTGAAGATGATTGCATCTCTAAAGAGACGAGGTCTCTATGAGGTGTCTATTGGACTTTGAAAAGAGTCTTATGAGAATGATAATGACTGGCTAAATGACGGTGATAGAGCTTTTGGAGCAATATGTCTGGCCCTTTCTCCTAGCTTGCACTACCTTATTGGTTCTATTGAACACCCAAAGGATCTCTAGACAAAATTGGACAGAACCTTTAGCAAGCACAATGAGGATCATAATAGCACTTTGGAGATCACATCCAGCACCACAAGAGTTCTTTACTCAAAATTCTCAGCCTCTACTCTCTCTGATGAAGTTGTTCAAGATGAAGATGAAGCATAATCTTCTACACATTCAATTCGAACTGAAGAAAGTCTCCATGCAGTGACTCCTTCTCTTGATGCTCCGAAAGTTCATGATATCTCTGATATCTCATCTCCTCATATTTTTGAAACAGAAGAAGACATTCAAAACTCTGATATTGAAGAAAAATACTGCTACACTTCCATGCAAACATTCACCGGTGATTTTCCTTTGAATTCTGTGCAAAATTTACCAGTAATTGCATCCGAAAGTGAAGGGAAAATTGATTTTTCTCCCTCTAATGTTGCTGCTGGTGTGAAAATATGTAAAAAATTGGATATTTTGGAAGAAATTTCAGATTATAAGAGTGACACATTCGCTCCCCATGATCTAGATCTTCCAGCAAAATCCTGCAGGATTGCATGCACCAAAATTCAGAATTTTGAAGAAAAAGACAACTGTGCATCCACCATCTCGGCTGACCATAATTTTGGATATGATATGAACCTTATTGGATCTGATATGATCTTATTTGTATCTGATCTGATATTGCTTGGTTCAAAATTTCAGGTTCATAAACCTTCAGTACTGCTTGTAGATGTTCTCATCAACAGCGTGAAGAAACAAGTACCGCAAGTCTCCTTCGAAACTACTGCTGGGGATTTGATTTCACTTCACAGTTTTGGATCTATTGTGAACTTATTTAGATCTGATTTAATTTCTGATCTTATATTATTTGGTTCATATTTTAAAATCTAAGAGCTTTCATTCATGCTTGTAGCTGCTCCCACCAATTTCGATGTGAAAAATCAAGTACCGCAGTTCTTCTTCAATTTTGCTGATGGGGATTTGGTGTTAGTTTCCTCTTATGAGGTTGATGATATTTTATTTTTTGAATAATTAGATATTTATGAAACTATATCATATTTATATGGAGCTCAAGCATTCACTCTCCAGAGTCCCAGGGCTTCTCTACCTTTGGTCACATGCTCATCTCCTCACAGAACTAATAAAGAGGAAGACATTCTGCATCCGCTTGGACACTTGCTCCAAAAAATTGGGGCTGATTTTACCACTCATGGTTTGATGTTCAAGGCTGCAACATATCAATTTCTTGAGTGTTCCACACATGGTTCTAATCCTCAAGAACCTTTTCTCTCTCTTCAGATGATTTCAGCTACTCTACATGGGTCTAGTTTTCACCGTGCTGCTATTTATATTTTTTATTCAGTTGAGTGCATTGTTCTTCTTCCAAAGTGGAATATTCCTCTAGAAATATTCATTTAGTTTCGATTTAGAGGTTCACATGCACAGTCTCAGGATGCTGCTACATAGAAGAACCAATTCTTGATTTACTGCTTAATTTGAGGGGGGGTATTTTTCCCATGATATTTTCCCAGTTTCCTTCGTTATATTAAGAAGTTAATTTATTGTATCTGGTGACCTATGGCCTTTGTTTCAGGGCTCTATCATTTTTATGCATCTATATTTTCTAACTCTTCTTGAGTATAGCTTAAGGGGGGGTGTTGGAGACATTAACCATCATACACACTCTTTTTGGTCAAATTGGCCAAGTTAAACCACTATCCTAAGTATAATTGGCATTAATTGACATCAATGGAGTATTAATTGCCATCATCCAGTCATGCCCACGCCTACCTACAGTCAAGGAGGCTAACTTAGCCTTCTCCTACAGTCAAGGAGGCTAACTAGAGCACTCCGGGGGTGATATGAGTGATATTAATGCACCGAATTGCTAACTGGTGGTTACAATCAGTTCAACCAGTCAGTTAAGGCACCTCCTCTCATTAAATATATTATTTAATGATTATATAATATTAATTAATGATCTGGAGTAAACAGGGGAACCTCCACCAACTTTTGATGATTAGTTCAGCTTTAGTTCACCTCATCGGGGTTCATTGAAGTCATGGAGCACTAACACTTGATGGTTGGCTTGCTATGACATGTGTTTGATCTCCTTCAGTTGAGACTCAGTCATTTATTGCACTCCAAATTCAGTTAGGGTTTGGTGAGTCAATTAGGGTTTTGGTTAAGTGGTTAACTAAGTGTGATTGAATGGCTGACAGTCAGTTAAGCCAGACTCACTCATTGATTTCAAATTGCCTCCTTAGGTATTCGAATTTCTCACTCATTCAAGCTATTGCTTGACATTGGTATTGTAGCCATTCATTGTTTTATTAAATATACAGAGAGGAAACCAATTCCAGTTCCAATTAACACCATTTCATGAGTTATTTGTTGATTATTCTTTGATGAGATTGATGCTTTGTTCCTAGATCAATATGCAAGAACAATATATGAAATAGGTTTACGCATGTGTTGGGCTTAGGGTAGACCCGGGTTCTATACTTTTGTCTTCGCACCAACAAAAGATGCACAGTGTTGGCCCTTTTGGTAACAACCTGCGAACAGGTTGCAGTCTCACCCGAAACAGCTATGGGGTGCCACAGAATCAGGTTTCTGCAAGCAGAAGAGGGATATTAATGTACCTTTAGCTTTATAACAAATGATAATCATAAAATACAGAGATTAACATTCACTTATTTAGCTTCGCGGTTAGATAAACAAACAGTGCCTTGCTTAACCCTTTACTGGGAATTCACAGCAAAGTTAGTATTTAGCAATGATCTTACTTATCAGTTATATATTTATCAATGCATAAAAGAACATAACAACAACACAACAGAACCACGACACAAGATATAACATGGTTCACCCCCAGTTTAGGGGCTACGTCCACAGAACTGTGTTTTATTCAACTCTTTACAAAAACCACAGTTTTCATCTGCGCACTCAGCTGCAGACCCCTTCAATTCCTCAAGTTGCGCACTAAGCTGCAGATCTCTGTGCACACAGCTGCATATCTTCTTAATCACCCAAAACCCTCTGTACACATAGCTGCAGAGGTCGTCCACGCACACAGCTGGGACTTAACCTTCCTTACAAAATAAGCCTTAGCTTCGCATCAATTCATCTTACATCAAAAGCCTAAACTGACTTCTTTACAAGAGTGCTTATTTATAGTGCACTTATTACAAAACCATGGGCTTAAACCATGGGCACCCTTAACCCTAAACCCTGGACTTAAACCATGGGTTTATTACAAAAGAAGGCTTTTACTCAACCACGGCACCCCTAAGACTATTTTGAGTCACAACTCCGCTTACAAGCTTCTACAAAAATCACGGAGTTACCAAAATTAAGGACCGTTAAGGTGCGCACCCCAACAGGCCCCTAAGACTCACCAGTGTCCCGTCCTGGGACACTCTGTTGTTCGTCTGGTGGGAGAAATTTGTTGGCAAAGATAGTGAACTGCTTGTTGAGGCCACGCATGATATTGTCAGCTACTTGCTCCTTCTCCACCAGCTCCTGCAATGCTGTCATTGATGCTTCGCTAGCCTTTTCCTGTGCAAATGCATCGTACTCCTTCAGAACTTTGAGCTGGCTGTCCACAGCAGTACTCAATTCCAAGGCCTCGTTGACAAGGGGCTGCATAGACTCTTCCAGCAGTGTTGCTTTTGTTCTATACGACTCAATCTCCTGTTGGAGTTCCTTACTTTGTTTTACCTTGAGCATTTTCTGCATAGGGGGCAGGGTCTTAATTTCCACTTTTATTGCATCCAACTCTGCTTGTCGTTGCTTGATGGTTTCCTATAGCTTTTGTACTTCGAGGTTTTCCTGTAATGTTGTCCAGGCATCAACACTTTCCTCTAGCAGTTTTGCTGTGCTGCCCACGATATCTGAGATTTTTGTTGCTAAGGCCTGAATGTCTGCGCGGCACTACTCTCTGACCTCTAGTGGGATTTCCGGGATAATGCGACATTGAAGCTCCGAAATTTGAGCCTCATGCTCTGCTTTAAGCTTCACTATTTCACTGCGAGACTACTGTGCGTAGTCTTTTAGTTTGGCGATTCTTTGCTCTGGTTCTTCCTCATTCTGGATGTCAAGGTCAGGAATACTTCGACACGCCTCCTCCAATACTTGCGCCAATGTGACCTACTTACGTTCTGCCTCGCTCTTCCTCTGCTCTGCTTCCTCCAACTGTGCTGCGAGGCTATCATTCTGCTTCCTTGTATTTTCCAACTGTATTTGGGAGCAGTGGTCTCATGCTTGGATTTCCTTTGCGATAGCTGACTGACAGAGATGTAATTCCATCATGGACATCTTAGTGTAATCTATTCCAACTATCATGCTCATCTCTGCATGAGATGCTGTGTTGGTTATGATGAGGGCGACACTTGACACTTGTCCCCGGTGTTCTCTAACTGGACATTGTCTTGTGTCTGGTTGCGTAGATACCGGGGCACTACTTGCCGTAGCGCCAGTCGCTAATTGTTCTGCTAACTCCTTCAGCTCCAAGATTCGCTTTGCTACGCCGGTGATGGCATAAAGATGCGTGACTACAAACTTTGACCATTTCTTGGTGAGAACTTCTATGGATTTCGACAGAGCCTGATTAAGCTCCTCACTTGTCAAGGTGGGCTCTTCGTCGATATTTTTGTCCTTCGACGCTTTCATTTTCTTTCGGGACTAAGGTTTGGTAACTTCTTTGGCCTCTGGTGACTTGCGCTTATCTGGTCGATTAGGGTCTGAGATAGTTTTGACCGACTCCTCTTCTTCTCCTTCATCTCCGCCATCTCCACCCAGGTTTCTTTCACTCTGCTGCGACTCACTTTGATCTTCACTGTCCTCTGGGGGGGTCCTGCTACTGTGTCTAACTAGGGCCAACGCCCACATTGGTGACCGGAGGGATTGGAATGCTAGGCTTGGTTCCTGCGTCCTTCAACCATTCATCCAGCCATTACTGACTTATCGCGAGGATGTATTCTTTGGTCACCACATATGAAAAATTCCAGCATACCTTCTTCTTATCTACGCGGGCCTGGATGAAGACATTATGCATGTCAGCCCTGAAGGTGGCCACTCCATCATATTGAGAGAATAGCTCATTACTGAGCCGCGGGGTCTTTACAATCTCATATGAGATACTCATGGTGTAAAAGGAAAACACAGTGTTCATCATCTGTTGGGATGCTTTGTCCTGCGACACCCAGACCGATGCGTACCTCGCTGCACCTAGCATGCTTAGAGGTACGTCAATAAACTGCGCCTCTATGGGCTCTTTCCACCCGATCAGGGCAATAATCATGATCAACCATGAATAGTGAAAGGGTATACCTTTTTCCTGCGCGTCATGAGCATCTTCAAGAAATTCCTTAGCGATGTATGCTGCCCAGTTGTAAATGTAGCCTTCCGCACATTTCACAGCAATACTTACAATTGGGGCAGGCCCTTCATATGGTCTGCACTTTCTCATCAATTTGCAAGCTAAGAGTTCAGTTGCGAAGCGAATGTTTTGGTGCTGAATTGTCGAGGTTTGATACCCTCGCTTCCATTTCGTTAGGCTGAAGTGGTCCTCCATGCTTTGTGCCAACTTCGTATCTTCATGTTTTGAGGGAAATTCTATCCCTAGATCAGGCCCTTCCCCTTGTAAGCATGTAATCCGGTGAATAAGTTCTCCATTGATAGCGATTTTCTAGTTTCCGAGCCATAGGTACCCATCATGCACCAACGCCAATAATTTGTTGAACACCACGGTTACCTGTGTGCTGCGACCGAAGTGGGGAACATCAAGCATCTTCAACAAACCAGCTGTGTCCAAGCCAGCATCCCACTGTTTCACTTCTAATAATGTCGCTCCAGTCTCCTGATAGCGGACAGAGTGTAAGTATGTCTTAGGGGTGAACTGTGGAAATTTCCCCTAATCATTTGTATCATGGTCGGTGTACTTGATCCGGTCTATTTTCCCTATCATTGTCCCGACCAGCTGCACACCCAGTGGCAACGAAGGGGTGCGTAATGTGAACTTCTTCGTTCGTCGAGGGAGCTGAACTCCTGGTCGAACTGGCAGAAGATACGGTGGATGCTGTGGGGCAATGTTGTCATCCTCTTCAAGCGGGACCTCTGCTGAGCCGGACAGATTCATCTCAGGATCCTCCAGTGTTTTCCCTGATTGCTTGTGTCTGTCTTCGTTCTGCTTAGAACAAACTTCGGGCTTAAATTTTTTCCTGGTAGAACGTGTCTGCATTGGCTAAGGTGCTCCTGGGGGAGTCTCTTCGCAGGGTGTAGGCATAGGTGGATGGCTGAAAAGGTTCGGCAGACCCCCCTGTTCAAATTCTCTCACTAATTCCTGAAGCTCGCGATCAGCTGTCATGGGCTCAATTGTAAAATTCAAGAAACTGCGTAATGCAAACTTTACAGGTGTGGGTGTCTTCTTATAGAATCCATCAACAAAATCTATCATAACTGTGCATTGAAGATACCAAATCTGACAGAGATTTTGTCCAAATGGTGGTAGGCTTGTCAAGATCTCATTAATACAGGCAGTTAATACAGGGAACGTACCGGTGCCACCAAATTTGGTTTCCTCCAACGGTCGTATTTTAAGCTCCGATAGATCTTTCCTTCTTCGGCACAAGTAGTAACTCTGGCTGCGCCATAATGGGGACATTCGACACTTCCTGATACCATCTTCGACATGGCTTTGAACTCCAACCCACGGCAGAATGTCTTCCACCGCCTCAATGATTCCTGTTATTTCTGAGAGCTTCGTCAGAAATAGGTCCTGATACTCATGGAGAAGTTGGGTCGCTTTGCTCACCATTTCTTCATCCCAATAATCTCCAATGGTACCATACTTAGGGTTTTCATCTGACCCAATGTTTACGGTCTGCTTCTTCAGGGGCTGAGTCACTTCAGGTGCTTCAGCTGCTGGTCCATGTACTTCACAGTGTCCTTCTGACTCAGGAATGTTAATGTTGCGCAGATCGTCATCCTCGTCAATTGCGAGGTTATAACATTCTACTGCATTGGCTTCTTGTTCCTTCCAATCAAGTTGGTATTCTGCTATTTCTTGATCATCAAATACCTCAATATGGATCAACCTAACAGCTGCGTCCACAGCATGAGAAACCTCATTAATAGAAAATGTTAGCACAAAACTATCAACAAGACTATCCCAACTTATAGTACCGTGGTGAAGCTCGACCTCCGCATACCAGTTCTTTTCTATAGGTTCCAGGGTGTGCACAAACCTATGTACCCATTCTTCACAAGGTACATGCTTCCATGCTTCGTAGCATTGCTCCAAATGTCCCTAAGGATTAGTCTTACCATTAAACCCGCTTCGGACCTCCTGAGGTTGGTCCCTAAATCTTAGGCAAAGGGACTTTTGGCACGCTTCCCAACTATGAATGTACTTTTTGTGACCATTCCACCATCTGGCTATTGTGGCTCTAAATGTTGAATCTAGAGCCTCCATTTTCTATGAGTCTAGTACCTGCTCTGAGAATTGCACAATAAAATCTTCTGGGTCTGTCGAACCATCAAAAATAGGTAAGGTTCTTGTCTGTGAACTAAGCCATCTGGGAGACTTGGTAATTCTTGCACGTCGATGTCCATGTAGCTCATACAGTCTATTCTGCCAATTCTCTAGGCTGTCATCGGAATCCGTCATGCAGGAGCTGTCACATTTCCAATCCATGATACCTTCGGTAGTAGGATCAACATAATCTTCTTCCTTCGTTGTGATATTGTAGATATGGTCCAAAACATCCTGGTCTTCATCTCTTACTGGCTCGGTGTACCTCTCTCCTTGAGAAGGATCCAATGGGACTATGACTCTTAGTCCTTTCCCTTCGAAATTCATCTGCCTCTTCTTCAGGTTGAGTATTGCATCATTATCTATTTCCCATTCAATGCCTAGCAGTACTGGATATGGGTTGCTGTCATCAATTATTTCAATTACCTCAAAGTTTGCTAAGGTACTGACTCCATCAATATCTACTAATACACTAGGGAGTCTTCCTAGGGGCACAATTTTCTGTTGATTGGCTAATCTCAACTGTATAGGGGACCATTCCAGAGTAGTTTTTCCCATTTGTTCCCATGCCTGCTTAGTTAAGACATTTTCTTCTGATCCTAGGTCCAAGATGACATCAGTCATGTCATATTCTCCTATCTGAACATTCAATCTCATTTCCCTACCAGTTCTTCTGACTTTAAGAACAGTTTTTTCCTTACCAGAGCTTCGCTGAGGTTCGCAAGAAGCAATAACTTTCTGCAACTCATTTAAAGCATTCGTATTTCTTAAGAGCTTCATACAACTCTGTAAAAAGGAGGACAGTGTACTTAATTTATCCGTCGAAGCTTCTTGCGGTTGCGATTGCTACTGAGGTTGTTGCGCAGGTGCTACTGAGGTGTTGGGGTCAGCAAAGTCTCTCTTGGCTTCCATAAATGTCTCTTTTTCTCTTTTGACATCAAATGCTGGGATTTTTTCTGGGGCCTTACGAACCCAATCTTCGGCAGGCTGTTTCTCCTTGTTCTGCACTTCCGTCGTAGCTCCACTCCTAGTAACAACATTGATGGTTGGGACAGGTCGTTGCTCCACAGCAATCAACTGAATATGCTAAGAAGGGGCACTATTTCTTTCTTGAATCTTGGCTATCAGCTGCAGGCATTGCTCAATCACATGGTCGACAGCTCTGCAATATCGACATGTCGTAGTTGGGTTCCGACAGTCTCTAGCTAGATGTCTTTCCTGGTTATAGTTATAGCACACAACCTGGTCTCGGCCTCTGCCAGCCATACCACCACGACCACGACCTCCAAAAGTTCTGTGACCTTATGTACTATCATGGTAACCATATCCATCATTGCCTTGGCCATCATTTTGTACCCGATAAGCATCATAAGTTCGTTCTCTCATGAGGTCAAAGCTGCAACACTCATCTTCATTGTGTCCCACTGACTTACAGAACTTGCAATAAGGATTCATAGGGACTTGCACATACCTCTGCAGAAGATATCAGTCTTCAGGTCAATGCTGGCTAGTTGTCCTACAGATCTCATAGTATAGAAGACTAGGGTTTAACGGGTTTGGTGCACCAGAATTCAGGAAATTTCTTACCGCAGGACACGGTTCCTTGTCGTGACCCTCTGTCTGGCATAGTGTACACCAAATCTCTTCACAACTAGCTTTCCCTTTTTTCATATCACAAAGCTCCAGAGCCATCGCTGCGAACTGCGCTTGTATTTGAGCAATACCAGAATTATCTTCGACAGGGGTTGTTTCAAGCTTCATAGCAATTTCCAAAGCCTCCTGTTGATCCGCAACCTTTTGTTGCATGAGTGGAGTCCTGATGTGCGGTAACAAAGCTGTGATGAACCATTCCTTATGCTGCACTGGTCCAATAGTGAAACTGGCTTGATCTAGCAAAACTTTGAACCTCTGATCAAAATCCCACGCTGATTCTCCTCGTCGCTGCTCAATTTCCTTTAGTTTAGTGATACACTACCACTCTGATTTAGGCTTCTTAAATTCCTTTGTCATTGCTGCTTTTATATTAGCCAAGACATGGTTCTAAGTACTGGAAAAATTCATGAACCAGGTCAAAGCGCGGTCTCTAAAAGAAGTAACCAGCTGCGCTCTTCTTATATCTTGATCCGTAATGTTCTTAGCAGTCCACACTGCTTCGCATAAGAACCAGAACTATTCTGGATCCTCTGATCCAGTTCCTTTGAAAACAAGGAGCTTAATGTCGTCATTCATATGGGCCATCACGGATCTAGTGGAGGAGGGAGGGGGACTGGTAGTAGGCGGGGGGGAACTTACTGGGGTAGACTGACCTGCGACAGGAATACTCGGGCTAGGGTTACTTTTCGACTACGACGGGTTCTCAGGGATAATAGGTATTCGTTGCGGGGTTACCGGAGGGTTTCCAACAAAAGGGGTTTCTTCGGGCTCTGAGGCTACTGGACTTACGGGGTTAGAATCAGTATTCTGACCTAGGGTATATGACTCAAAATTTCTCTTGTACCTTTTTCCACTTCGCAGCAAACCACTTTGCTCGTCGAAGGTAATTTCACTTGCAAACATAGGTTAGTAATACTAAATCTAACAGTCTGATTCAATGACCAATATACCTTTTTCAGCCAATAGAATTTTAATTCTCAAACTAAATGAATTCAAGTACTTACCCCTTGGTCCTTTTAAAAACTGTAGTTCGGCTTCGCTGAAGGATGTACTTGTGTCAATGGTGAACTCTATCACAAATGCTTCAAGGGTTCATGTTGTCCAAAAATCAACAGCTCAGGATATCTCGTTGTTCACCCTTTTCAATATATTAATTCTTGCGGGGGTCCAATCAGGAAACTAACCTTCTTGGAAGTTCATCCTTCTCTCTTTGTAAAAATTGATTTGAACTACGATCCATATCTTTGTTCTCTTGTGTAGCAAAGTTCAGATAAGTCTCTTCAATCCAATCACCGATTTCTTTCACTGAGGGTCTCCAAAACATAGCCCTCGAGGTACGACGTAAACCCCTCTTGAGCAGATACTAAGTTCAACTAGAAACGGAACCAATTTGTTGGGCTTAGGGAAGACCCGGGTTCTATACTTTTTTCTTCGCACCAACAGAAGACCCACAGTGTTGGCCCTTTCGGCAACAACCTGCGAACAGGTTGCAGTCTCACCCGAAACAGCTATGGGGTGCCACAGAATCAGGTTTCTGCAAGCAGAAGAGGGATATTACTGTACCTTTATCTTTCTAACAAATGATCATCATAAAATACAGAGCTTAACATTCACTTATTTAGCTTCGTGGTTAGATAAACAAACAGTGTCTTGCTTAACCCTTTACTGGGAATTCACAGCGAAGTTAGTATTTAGCAATGATCTTACTTATCAGTTATATATTAATCAATGCATAAAAGAACATAACAACAACACAACAGAACCACGACATAAGATATAACATGGTTCACCCCCAGTTTAGGGGCTACGTCCACAGAACTGTGTTTTATTCAACTCTTTACAAACACCACAGTTCTGATTTGCGCACTCAGCTGCAGATCCCTTCAATTCCTCAAGCTGCACACTAAGCTGTAGATCTCTGCGCACACTGTTGCATATCTTCTTAATCACCCAAAACCCTCTGCGCACACAGCTACAGAGGTTGTCCATGCACATAGTTGGTACTTAACCTTCCTTACAAAATAATCCTTAGGTTCGCATCAATTCATCTTACATCAAAAGCCTAAACTGACTTCTTTACAAGAGTGCTTATTTATAGTGCACTTATTACAAAACCATGGGCTTAAACCATGGGCACCCCAAACCCTAAACCCTGGACTTAAACCATGGGTTTATTACAAAAGAAGGATTTTATTCAACCGCGACACCCCTAAGACTATTTTGAGTCGCAACTCCGCTTACAAGCTTCCACAAAAACCACAGAGTTACCAAAATTAAGGACCGTTAAGGTGCGCGCCCCAACAACATGCAGGAAGTCATTTTCTCACGTGGTTTTGCAATAAATGGATAAGGTGGAATCTAATTCTATCACATGGGGCAATCTTTCCCATCATTTCAATAAACCTCCAATCAAACCATCACTTCACATGTCATGACAACAGGTAGTTATTATGCATTAATGGCATATGTGACCAAAACACATTTTTTCAAAATATCTTGTTACCTCAAATTAATTGTTACTTGCAACAACAATTCTCTTGCAATATACCTATATTCTGTGAAAACATTCTACACTTGAAACATATCTTGAACTTGCGACAAAATCATAAACTTGCCACAAAACTATAAACATGCGACAAAATCATAAACTTGCGACAATTTTTTTTGGAATTTTTATTTTCTCTCTCCAAACGATTGAAGTGAGGCTATATTGATCAGGATTTAGTCGATTTCCATCACCAATCCATTAAATGGTGTACCATCTAACTTCTGTAACTGGACCGCATCTCCATCAGTGATACAAATGAAAACATATGGTCTCAGCCAATGTGTTCGAAGCTTTCCAGGATGCTTCAAAATTTTCGAGTCATATAGGAGGACAAGATCTCCAATTTGAAACTACTTAAACTTAATATGACATTTGTTCCATTCCTTCTATAGCTCCTTCTCAACACGTCAATGATAGTCTACAAAAAAATATCTTCTTCCAACTGTACCAGCTATGACAATCTTTCTTCTACTGTGCCAACATCTGGCATGTCAATAATCGTAGCTATCATGACATTGCGTACAACATATTCTAGTGGAATGATAGCCTCTTGTCCATAAACCAATCTAAATGAAGTTTTTCCTTTCAACCTTTTGCAGGTTATGCGATAATCCCATAATATTGCAGGTATCTTATGATCCCAATCATCCCTCTAAACATTACATATATTTTTCAATGCATTATCCAAGATCTTAATGAACGCTTCGACAAAACCATTTGTCTATGGTTTATATGGTGTTTTCTTCCAGTGTTAAATATGACATAAGGAATTACCCTCTTCTACAATTTATCCTAAATAAGAAAAAGGTAGAGAGACATAGGCAAAAAAGACAAAGAAAAAGAGAATATTTGGTATTTCTGCAATAAATTGTGATCCTGAAGTCATATTGGACCACTCTTGGTACCGTTGGAAAGGTCTCATCGAGCACTACAAGTTTCATGTTTTTAGCTTTGCAGGATTACTCACTATTTTTTTGGGCCATTGGTTTTTGTAATTATGGGCATGAGGAATCTCGAAAAACATATTTTCAAAGATGCTTTATGAAAATCATCCTTTAAAGCATCTTGTCAAATACACTTTAAAAGATGCTTTTCGAGATTCCTCATGCCCATATTTACAAAAACGTATGCCTCGGTCAAACCGTGAGGAATATCATGATGCCCAAAACACAAAAGTTGTATCCCTCGATGGCATCTTTCCAACAATACCAAGAGAGACCCAATCCGACTTCGGGATCAAAATTTATCATAAAATTACCGTAATATTCTCTTTTTCTCTCTCAGTTTTTCCTATCTATCTTTACCTTTTTCTTATTTATAATACGTTTTGGGCTTGGTAATTCCTTATGGAAATTCCTTAGTTAATTTTTTGATCAGGTGAGTCACAAAATGTGTACCTTGATCACTTACCAAAATTTTTGGTCATCCAAATCAGGTCACAACATGGTCTAATAAAAATCTTGTAGCAGTTGTAGAAGTACAATCAATTACTGGTGTTGCTTTAGCCCATATGGTCAGTTAGTTTGTTGCAGTGATTATATAGTGTGCACCCATTCATTTTCCTAGTGGTTTAATGGGACCCACAAATTCAACAACCCATTTATCAAATTCCTGCAAAGTTACTTGTGGTACAAGTAGAATGTCATCTCATCACGACAATTTTCCAGTTATTTGACAAATATCACATTTGTGACAATAGTATCTAGCATCAGCATGTAGATTAGGTCACCATAATCCTTCCTATAGAATATTGTGCACCATTCTCTCCCTGCATATTGACCTCCCGTGACACCAACATGTGCTTCATTCAATACCATTGGTTGTTCATGTTCCAAAACCCAATGATGAATTATTTTATCCCATCTTATATAATTTCCCAATGATCACCTGGAAATCTAAAGATTTTAAAATTAATTGCTTCTTCTGTGTTGTACTAAATCCTTCTAGTCCATATTCGGTAGTTAATATATGTACAATATCTCCATAGTGATCATCAATCATCTTAACTACAAAGAACTATGCGTCAGGAAAACTATTATCAACATTAACAGGATCTTCTCCACTTTCTAACCTCGATAGATGGTCTGGTCATGAATTCAGTCGACCCAGCTTGACAATAATCTCAAATTAAAACTCTTAAAATAGGAGAAGCCACCGACAAATATTCCCCCCTCCCCCCCAACAATGGATTATTGACCAATTACTTCAATGTTGAATGGTTCATATACATCTGGAAATGCCCTCCCAGTAAATCATGTCAAAATTTCTATAGAGCATATACCATAGCAAGTCCTTCCCTCTCAGTAGTGGTATAGTTTTTTTTCTTTCGTCGATATTTTTCTACTAGAAAATGAAATAGGGTGATCAATAGAACCCTCACATGGTTATGCATGTATGACAGTGAGTGTGATAGATGACGCATCAACATGTACATGAAATTTTTTCTTCCAATCTAGGAATACTAATATAGAAGTTGAGACCATTTTATTTTTAAGAACATCTAGACTCTCTTGACACTACTGATTTCATTGGAATTTAAATTCTTATTTTTAGCAATTTTTCCATTGGAACTCTGACCTCTATATATCCTTTGATAAATTTTCTATAATACCTCATATACCCCAAGGTAGTTCTCAAGTGTATAACTTTTTTGGGAAGGGGTAGGTTGACAATAATCACAATATTGGCAGGGTCCATCAATATTCCATCTTGATAAACCACATGACCCAACAAGATGCCAAAAGGGGCACAAAAAATACACTTCTTCAAATTAAGAGAAATATGGAACTGTCTACACCAGTCAAGCATCATTCTAAGACTCTCAATGTGATTCTACACTAGCCCATAGACCTTCCATTCATCAAAGTATACTTCAATAAATTTATGGATGAAATGTTTAAAAGAAGCTATGACTATTTTAGAAAAAAAAGGAGGAGAATTCTTGAGACCAGAGGGAATGACCATGTATTGGAAGCATCCCCATTCTGTCGTAAAGTTTGTCTTATACAAATATTCCTTTGCAATCCTTATATAATGGTACCCATAGAATCCATCAGTAAACAAGTACACTTCTTATCCTTTGATTCTCTCAAACACTTCATCTGTGAACGGAGTCAGAAATGGGTCATGCAAGCAGGCATCATTTAGCTTCCTTAGGTTGACACAGATACAAACTTCACTAGCTTTCTTTTCTTGCACCACCAGAGGCATAATCCATTAAGATTCCTCAAAAATTTCTATAATGCATGCATCTAGAATTATTTCTAACTCTATCTTGACTTTTCTTTATATCTCAGATTGATTCTATACGGTCGTTGCTTGGTAGGTTTTGTGTTGGGCTTTAGGGGAATCTTCATTTCTCCAAGATCACCAACATTTCCCTTCATTTCTGAAAATTTAGTAGGGAGGATATCTTGGAATTCATCAAATAAGTATGTAATCTTCCCTAGGGTCTCATCATAACAATAGTCTCTAATATTGACAAATTTCAGGTCCTCTGGAGAACCAATATTCACTTTTTGTTTTTTAAGAGGATTCATAAATTTGTCACTTGATAGACCTGACCCATCCACTGCTCGAGTACCCTCATATTCAGGACTATGTATGTCATGTGGATTGTCATAGCCAGGTTCACCCGTTACATTGTAGCACTCCATCCAATGCTAAACTATCGTGCTGTTATGATGGAAACTTGACATCAAAATAGGGACATTTGCAAAAATAATAGTTCTAATCACTTGCAGAGAAACATTAATCATCAAATTATCATCAGAAATCCAAACGTATGCACAAAACTCGAAGCTATACCTTCCCAATCAATTGTTTCTTGTCGCAGCTCAACCGATGTATACTCGTTTATTAGTGTCATGTCAAAGGTGTGTATGAGATGATGAACCCATTCATGTCATGACGATGTCTCCTATGCCGTGTGATAATGCTCAATATGTTCAACAAAAGTTGTCAATCCTATATATTTTCGACCAGTATAAAGCATATTCTCACCAAATCAGATTTCTAACAATCGTCGACATTGAGGCCATTATGAAATAGACTACTTATGAGAAACCCATGATCTTGTGGGTGTATCCTTCAATGCAACATATACGGGTAATAAGTGCTCAGGTTCAGATGCGTTTTCTTTGAACTCTGTAAGAAAAGATTCCAAGTTAGGTAAACCTTCATAGGTAGGTAGAATACATACCTCAGTACCTACATGTCGCATATATTTCATGAGTCATGTGCACTCCCACATTGATACTTCATGTAGTCAATTATTCCAGTTCTCCAAAGCTTCTCCTGAGTCCGACAAGTATGAAATAATACTTCACCAACTAATTTTTCCATCAGCTGTCAGATTAACATAATCGTCCATCACAGAAGTAATATTGTAGATATGATCTAGATATCCATCTTATCCTTCATTGTTTACCTACTCGACATATATCTAGACTTCTATAGGATCAATGGGAGTTACCACCCATACTTCTACATCCTCAAATGTTAATATCCTCTTCTTAAAATTTAGAATGGTTTGATTTTCGTTATTTGAGTCAATCCCAGAAGTGCGGGATACGGATTTGTATCATCGAAAAATATATAACTCAAAATATGCATAGGTTTGGAATCCTTATACTTCTATAGGAACCTGTTTGAGTCAACCAATAGGTAAGACCTTCATCTGGTTGGCTAACCATAGTTGAACATGAGACCATATTAGTATTGGATTTCCCATACTTTCTCATGTCTGTCTGGTGATAATATTAACATGTGATCCAAAATCTAGAGTGATAAAACCCATGTCATAGTCAACTATTTGGGAATTCATCCTTAGCTCATGACTAGTTTTCAGTATTTTGCCAATGTGGTTAACTTCCTTCTCTGGTCGCACACTTGGTTGAGGTTCTTTGAGTAAAGTTGATAGTTCTGCCACATTATCTTTATATTTTATCAATTCTAAACAACTTTTAAAGAAATATTTCAACTTGCTTACCTTCTCTGTCGGTTTTCTTTGAAACAACTATTCAAATCTTTGAGGCATTTCAAAGATTGTTCCCTCAATCAATATTGAGAAAGCACCAGAATTCGATGCTTGATTTCTGTCGATGAACTCATGAAGTGCATAAAAGAACACTCCCTTTTATTTCTGGACATCAAATGGTACTTTCTTTTGTGGTGTCTTTCAAGCTCTCAGGTTTCCATATAGTTCTTCTTGATCTCCTCTAGTCGCAGGACCTCCTCTCATTACAACAACAATATTAGGTTCTTGAGGTTTGATATAAATCTTTTGAATATTTGGATTTTCATTTTGAGGTGGGTTTTGGTTTCCCATGTTTCTGGCCTTCCATTTAGCAATCAGTTGTGGGAATTCTTTGACAGTGTGGTTCAATGCCTTACAATATGAACACTTTTATGTAGGATTACTACAATCTATGGCAAAATGTCCCATATTTCCACAATTATAACAAATAACTTTTCCCCTTCTAGAACCAAACCCTCCTCCTCATCCTAAGCCTCTAATAATCCCACCCCCCTGGCTTGAGGGTATTGTTCCTGAGCCCGCTCGACTTGAATCTATTCATAAGTTTTCATCATATATGTGTAGACCGTTTTCTCCTACATAAAATTATATTCCCTACAGTCTTTCTCATCATGACCCACAAATTGACAAAACTTACAATATATGTGAGTAGGTGCAATTACTATTTTCTATAGATACAAGCATTCCTCTAACCAATGAACTCTGGTCTGACAAATTATACATCGAGTCATTCCTTATGATTTATAGGATTTGGTGTTCCTGATGCAAGATAATTCAAGAATGTGGGACATGAGAATTTATAATGGCCTTCAGTTCTGCATCTGGTACACCATATTTCCTCTTCCACTTCTTTTCCTTTCTTGATATCTTGTATTTGTAAGGCTGGAAATCTGCAACTGTATTTGCATCATCCCGCACTATTTTCTCCAACCGATGAGGCCTCCAACTTTATAGCAAGCTCAAGAGCTTCACTCTAGGATAAAATATTTTGTTACATCAAGGGAACACGGATTTACGGTAGCATCGTCACAATAAACCATTATTTATATTGGACATCTAACATCTAGAAACTCACATTATCCATCAAAGTTTTAAATCTTTGGTCGAAGTCCTAGACATAATCATTCGACAACTACTTGATCTCCTTTAATTATGTGATGCATTGCGAACCAAACTTAGGCTTCTTGAATTCTTCTATCAATCCATTCTAGATCTTATCTAATTACTCTTGAGGGATCCCTATGGGCACCATAGAAAATTGCATATACTATTCAAGCGCACGACCGCTAAAGGTTGTGATCATATGGGCTTTTTTTATAGCCTCATCTTGGACCTGTCACACTGTCCAGACATCTTCACATAGGAACCAATTCTGCTCAAGGCCTTCCAACCATCATTCCCATTGAATATAGGTAATTTTATATCACTCCTCGACATTCTATGTACTTGTGGTATTGCTAAATTAAAGGCTCCACTAGTAGGAATTCCTTGACTACTATTAAGACTATTACTGTTACTATGATCTACATAACGACTCTTTGATGTGCTTTTAGGTCTTACCTCATTTTTTGGAGATGTATGCAGGGTTTTGGGTATGTCATAGTCTTGATCTGGATCTAGTGCTTCATCATCATCTTCTTCTTTAGATATAAGATGATATTCCTCCTCTTCGTCAGAATATTCTCCATCGAGATGTGGTTCCAACTCATGGTCCCTTATTTATGTCGCACTACATATTCCTCTTCTTGTCACAATCCTTCTTATTTTTCCCAATCAAAATATTCTTCCACTCCTTAGGTGGCCACCTGCTTGCTCAGTCTCGCTATCGAAAAAAACATCTCAACTTATTCTTGTTCACCTTGCTCAAGCCTTTCTTACACCATTACCTATGGTCTCCGTGCACAATGATTTATTCATCGAAATCCATCCTTGAGATCCATTTTTCACATACCAACAACCTTATCCATAATCTTAAGGATTTGAAGTAGCGACCTCGGGGTTCTTGGAAGAATTTTTATGTCTCACTATATGATCTTATAGTATCGACTGCAACCTCAGTAATATATCCCTCTAGAATGATATCAATCCAGAAGTCGATAGCCCAAGATATAGGATTATTGACTCTTCCAACCATTGGATTAACTAAGGACTCCACTCTATGGGTTCCTTGCCTTGAAATTTATTCCTCTGATTCGCTAGATTCGACAACCATTCATGCAATAGAATGGGAAATTCACTAAATAAAATCTCATGAATATATATGTAAATATGTATTTCTAACCATTCTGTCAAACTCAGTTGTGATCCTTTATTTTCTTCCTGTGAAAACTTTATTTCTTTGTAATCAACCCAATATTGAATTTATGGTTTCTTCGGATGACAAAACATATCCCCTTCATGATGATTCAGTTCCTGACAATGGAACCATTTGTTTGCATCATTTCTATTGAATTGGATTTAGACTTCCCTATCCATCAACAAAGGGTAACTCTGTCAACAACACCCGCAACGCAAGTCAGGTCTCACCCAAGATATCTATGGGGACTGCGAGGACCAGGATTCTGTAGTAATGGAATGGGATTTCTTCATCACAGCATAAACAGGCCACTTAATTGAAAGCGAAGGATATATATTTGTCAACACATACACACTAGGGTGTAAGGCATATCGATCTGTCGACACACATAGACAACATAAAAAATATACAGACTTTAACATATACCAATTGACAATCTACAATATTATATCATTATATGTTCGACAAACTTATAAAGATTCATACACAGTATAAATAGACATCAAAGACACATATTTAATGTAGAAACCCATACGGGAAAAATCACAAAGGTGCTCTTCATCTAGCATGAGTGATGTTTTGAACTCGTTTGGTATGCGCACATAGCTTGTAGACTTCTCTCAAAATATTCTTTACAATAAATGAGGATTTTATCCCTCTTATGCTCTCATGTCTTCCTATATCTCTCCTTTATCTGGTCTCTCTACTCTCGTCTGGTCATCCACGCACAACTTGGATCAACCTTATATGATTTTTACAATTCTTGTTTTAATCGTCGACTGGTTCTCAACTAATAGTCGATTGGTTTTTATCACAAACTCAAAACATCCCATTACATTAATATAGGCGCTATCAACCCAATTTACAATCATGCACATTCCCAAAAATAGACTATCAGTCCAACTTAACTAACTCTTATAAAAAATAGGTCAAACCCCTGGTTTCAACTTACTCTTATCCTTTTTCATCGTGACCTTTTTCATTGCGGTCTTGCTTGCCCTACGACCGAATACTTCATCTTTTCGAACAAAACTCTTTTGTCTTTTCCTAAGTCCAACACCTCATTATTATAGCAATTAGAATATTTGTTTTAAGAATTATCTATGTATTAATCATTTGCAGGATTATGTGGGTAGCATGTGGATCTACTGCATTAATCCGTATCTCAGGTGTGTAGTATGCAATTTCAATTTGCATTGGTAGTTGACACGGTGGGAAAAATCTAGATGTGTATACATATAAAAAACCATTTTACATGTAATTACATTGTCTCCATCATTCCTTTGTTTTTTCCATTTCATTTTGTTGTGTGTTGTCCTATTCTAGTATAGAATGGATCTCATGTTCTAGTTTGACTATGTCATTCTAGTGCAAAAGGTCTATTAAGCCCCATATTTGAATCTGTAGTTCTATTAGCTCTATTTTTAGGCATCTCAGTAATGGCCATGTAGAAATCAAGGGAAGAAAGACAAAAACTACACCACATCCAATGAGACCTCAACGATACCCTCCTAGGAGTAGTATTAGTACTATTACAAGTAGATAGAATAGGTTGAGTGTTCCCACTTCAATTTCGGGTTTAGATCCTCTAGTTCATATGCATAACTCATTATAAATCCTCTGTATTCAAAGAAATCACCTCAGGTGCAACTTTGTGTCTTGTATTGTTGTGTGTGATAAATCCTTAGTAAGGTCATGCAAAGAAATACTCAATCCAATTTTCTTATTATGTGATTTCTTTTAACAACCTTATTTGTGGGTTACATGTGCACGTCCATGTCTTTTAGGGTTTTCTATTTTTTTCTTGACGTTTTGGTCGGTGTTTTCTCTACCGTACCCTCATACCTATCTCCAATGTTTTGAGAAAACTTTAGTATTTAGGTTATTTAAAATAACCTTTTCTTTAAAATAATAGGTAGAAAATTATATGTTTTTTATAATTTAATGCGTTATTTTTTCTTATTAATTTTAAAATTAATGAATTATTTCCATTTTTGAGAAGTTATAAAATAAAATGAAACTCTGTCTCTCACTAAAATGAAGATTCCCCCCCCCCCCCCACACACACATATATATATATATATATCAAATGAACATAATTTTAAATAATCATCAAATTTATAATAAAAAATCAAATAATATTTAATTTTAATATTACTCTTTCATTTTTTTTATTCCTTTCTAATCATAATTTGTCTTTTTGCTTCTTTTTTTTCCTTTTTTGTCGATTCCCTTTCAATCATAGTTTTCGTCTTTTTGTTGATTCCCTTCCACAATTGGAAATGAGTTTCAATGTATAAGATTAGTTATTTGATTCTATTATATTTTATGAGTTTTTAAAATAATCTATTATAATATTACATAAATTATATTTTAAATATATATATGTACTAATAATTTCTTTTTTATTTATCATAATACAATTGTGACTTCTCATATCAGAAAGAAATAACATTTCAAATCAATAAATAAAAATGGTCTTTTTAAGTGAATGGAAATTGAATGAGATTGTAAAGGATGGAAATTAGAATGAGATATAGGACAAGAAAGAGGATTCAAGCACTGGGAGTGAGCATGGATCATAGTGTACCTCCTTCACTAATATGGTTTGTGGTTTAATGGATTTTGATGAAAAATCCATCAGTATAAAACTTAGGCTTGAACAAGGGCTTGCAAAAGGGATTTCCATAGGTGGCAATGGGTCAATAAGTTTTTCTTTGTGGGAATTCATTTCATGGTATGGAATTCGGTTGGTGATGAACCATGAAGCTATTAAACGAAATATTTTGCAGTGTAGGCTACTGCATAATTTTGGGTGGACTATAAGGCTTACAACATATACTCAATTATTATTATTATTATTATTGTACACTTTATTTGTGCTTTGTTTATTTAATTGATGGAAAAAAATTGATCTCAAACTCAAATCTTTGGCGAGCGAGCTTCCAAATCTCAAGTACTTTTTTTAGGAAGGTGATGCCACTATTCAAATTTTTTAGATGAATGATAGAGCACTAGAGATATATTCAGAGGATTTTAAAGGTAAGGTATTGAAAAAGGTCTCATGGGAGGTTGAATCTCAGAATGTTCAACTTGCATATCCATCTAGACCAAATAGCATAAGATTTCACAATTTTTGTCTCACTATTCGTGTGCATGAAATCATGGATTTAGTGGGAGGCAATGGATCTAGAAAAATCAATAGCCATTTCATTATTAGAACGGTTCTATGATCCAATTAAAGGAGAGGTTTTTATCGATGGAGAGGATATTAAATGTCTGGAACTAAAATGCTACGTAACCAAATCGGGATATATAGTCAAGAGCCTACTTTGTTCGTCGCTTTCATTTGTGAGAAGTTTTTCTTTGGAAAGGGTGATGTGACTATGGATGGAATCAGTAGTGTTTCAAAAGCTTCCAATTCCCTCTACTTCACTAGCCAACTCCTAAATAGCTATGACATACAAGTTCTCTTCACATTTTTTGTCATTGAAAACTAACAAATATTTATGTCCCAATCAATCAAAATGCAAGTAGGAGAAGGTGGTGTGTAGAGGTACGGATGATAAAAGCAAAGAATAACTATAGCTAGAGTGATGTTGAAAACACCTTCCATTCTACTTTTAGACAATGCCACATGTTCTCTAGATGCATAATCAAAGAGTATCATTTACGGATGCACTTGGTAAGGATTCAATTGGTAATGGGGAGTTTTTGCTTTGGGAACGAGCCTGAGGATCCCCACTCAACTTAGATACTAGAGGTACATCTAGTTTCTTCTTGGTTTCTATTTTAAGCTTCTATGTGGCTAAAAACTATGCAGTTTGTGCCATGGTATAAGCTAGAAAATATGAGCCTTTGATATCAAAGGATTTCTAGAAAGTGTGCCTTGTATTAATTTTGTTTTGATAAACATGTGTAGAGTGTGGTCTCTTGCATGGATGCAACAAAGTTACATGTGTAGGGCTGTGTAAAGAGCACTATGGAAAATTAGGAAATTATGGAGGTGACTAGCATTAAGAGCTTCCTACATAGGGCACTCATGAATAACTTGAAATCGTTGGGATACAATGTAGTATGTAATTCGCGATGGGAGAACATCAAGGACTTTCCTTCAGATAATTGGAGTTTTTTCAACTCGATAGAGTTATTGTAGTGGTTTCTTATTCCTCTGATAAGAAGGAATTTGAATAAGAGATCGAATAGAAATTCTAATTTGCTACTATAGAACTAACTAAATGTTGAATTCGTTGCTACATAAACGTTAACAATTGATAAATATGCTACTATAGAACTAAATAAATATTAACAATTAACAACAACATGTGACTCTAACCCGTTTACAATTTTCTAATTGCGGAATGATAACCTCTTGTGCTAAATTTTTGAATTACTTATCCATGAACCACAAAGGGATTATATTGTTGAGAACCTTATTTAATTTGTTGTGCACTAAATGTAGGTGAGTATGAGTACATGGACATAATAGTGGAGAGAAGGAAAGGGGCATCGAAGGAAAATATATACTTCGTGGACATAGATTTTAGAGTGTAGTTAGAAATGGCAAGGCTGAATCAAGTCTGGTATTTGACAATTCCATAGTGGACAACAAACAACTAAGTTTTACTTGCAAATAATGTTGCACAATTTCCATTATTGACAATGTTTTTACAGTATTAGTTTTGCAAACATCTATTTCAAAATTAAAAGAAAATACTCAACAAATTTCTCGCAAAAGTGGTTAATCTAAGATGATTCACAAAATATAATATATACTTTTAGGAGAGCTGCCAATTTTCTTTGAATTTTTTTTTTCAAAAATAAAATTTTTATTGCTAGGTAACCCTGTTATTTATGTTTCAAACAAAGTCATCATGAGTTCTATTAATCTATTAAAAAGTTTACAGTAGAATAGTATAACAAAGTAATAATAAAATAAGAGAAATAGTATAACAAAGTAATAATAAAAAAATAAGAGAAATAGTATAGTGCATTAGTCATTAAAAAAGTTTTCAAATTTGGGTTAATTTCCTTTTTAAGAAATATGAGATATTATTGAAAGTATAAACTCCAAGAAATATGAGATGTTATTGAAAGTTAAACTCCATAAAAGACATTTAAAATAAGTATTGATGAGTTGTATTAAAAAAGTTTTCAAATTTTGGTTAATTTCCCTTTTACGAAAAATGAGATATTATTGAAAGTATAAACTCCAAGAAATATGAGATATTATTAAAGTTAAACTCCATAAAAGACACTTAAAATAAGTATTGATGAGTTGTATTAAAAAGTTTATGGTGGAATAGTATAACAAAGTAATGAAAAAAGAAAAATCGTCCAATCAGTGCATTATGCATTAGTCATATAAAAAGTTTTCAAATTTTGTTTTTTTTATATAAGAAATATGTGATAATATTCAAAGTATAAACTTCATAAAAGACTTAAAATAAGTATTGATTTATGTAATATAATAGAAATTATTGAAAAATATTTTTGCTATGTGTTTCTTTTTGGATCGCCCCTTGTCTATTGCATTTGAGGGTTCTCCGTTCCACGTCTTTCAATAAAATGATAAACTATATATTTTTAAAGGGAATTTGATATTAATAAGAAATTCAAGATAGATTTCATTATTTATATTAAGTTATTAAAATAATATGAAAACAAATTCATTTTTTATGGTTTAAAAAAAATAGAAAGGGGTTCCTAAATAATTAGCAAGGGGTTTAGAAAGAGGTATGGATTCTAAAAAACCTAAAGATGTTTCATATCCTCATTTATGGAGCTACTTATTATACAATTTTAAGGACACCTTTGCAAAATTTTGGTCATATGAGTTGGTTTTTGTGTTGTTGGGTCATCATTGGAGCTTGCAAGGTCCCTTTGGTTACAGTATCTCGCATGTGTTTAGATGTTATAAGTTAAGTTTGTCTTCCAACAATATGTAGTTCAATTCTATCATTCATAGGTTTTGGGTGACACAACTTTAGTTTAAGGAAGGGAATGATTATATAGACAATATGGTTAAGCCCAATGGGTTAGGCGCTCAACTGATTATCGCCAATGTTGCTAGCTATTTCACTAGTTTGGTCCCACTAGGAGCTTTGTTTAAATCCGCTTGGGTGAGACACACTAGTCTATGACAATAATTTTATTATGATTTCCATCTACAAATATGGGAAAACATCCCTTGTATTTCCTCGAGAGATTTACCCTAGAAAAAAAAAGTATATAAACAAGATTTTTGGAAATTAAGGTCATTCTAAAAGGATATTTGATCCAATTAAATTGTCTAAGAGGAATTAGATGAGCTCTATGGATGATCAAAATAAAAGCCCCATGTTTCAAATAAATACAAAAGAAATCATTTTGGTTAGTTGATTTAAGGTGGTATGTTTGTGCCCAGATTCCCTTCTTGGATTTACTTAGAATAAAAATATGGGTTAGATAGTGAAATGGATAAAAGGAATTCACATGGTTTATTTGAATTATATGTTTGATTTTTATCAGTTAGACAATATGATCTTAGGATCTTATCTGATAGAATAACATGCACAACAATCAATCAGAAGAGACAATAGACACAAAGATTTTCCTCGGGGAAACCATAAAGGAGAAAACCCCACAACTTCCACAGAGATAGAATGAGCACCAATGGCAGCAGTAAAACCCAAAGACAGAAATATTATCTCCAATAGTTGTTCTCTCTCTCACTTGTGTGAGAACCCTAGTGCCCCACAATTGTGGGGACTTCCCCCCCACCCGATCAACAAGGAGGGTTAACCTCAACTCAATTGTGGGGACTATTTCCCTAACTTACAATGGAGGGTTAACCTCAATGACTTTACATGACTTTATTATATTAATGACTCTCCCGATAGGAACATTGGGGTACAATGAAATACAAATGATTCTCCTTATAGGAACATCGGGGTACAATATAATATATACAAGTGAATACATTCTGAAGTTACAAATACATCAACGCTCCCTCTTAACTAGGAAGGTATTCTCTTGACACAATTCATCAGCACAAGTCTTCGTCACTGGATCATCATCAAAGTTGGATCATCACTGGATCATCATCATCATCATCATCACTACTTTCGCTATCTCGATCAAATGGTGTTGTCTCTCAATTCTTCTCATCATAGGAAGTTCTATAGAGCCAGCCCTTTTCCATGCTAGTTGTAGACCTAGCCTCCATGTAGGTCTTCATCTTCTTCGGTGCTTAAATCCGACCATGGGAGGCCCAACCTGACACCATGTCGGAAAGGCCCACCCAACACTTATATCTGACCATGGGAGGAACACATCCAGCATCCATGTAAGAATGGCATGCCCACCACTCACATCTAACCATGGGAGGCCTAGCCTACCACCATGTCAGAAAGGCCCAACACTCACATTTTACCATGGGAGGCCCAGCCTACCACCATGTCAGAAAGGCTCGTCCAACACTTATATTTGACCATGGGAGGCCCAGCCTGCCACCATGTCAGAAAGGCCCAGCACTCACATCTGACCATGGGAGTCCCAGCCTGCCACCATGTCAGAAAGGCTCTGCACTTACATCTAACCATGGGAGGCCCAGCCTGCCACCATGTCAGAAAGGCTCTGCGCTTACATCTTACCATGGGAGGCCTAGCCTACCACCATGTCAGAAAGGCTCTACACTTACATATGAACATGGGAGGCCCAGCCTGCCACCATGTCAAAAAGACTCTGCACTTACATATAACCATGGGAGGCCTATCCTGCCACCATGTCAGAAAGGCTCTGCACTTACATCTGACCATGGGAGGTCCAGCCTGCCACCATGTCAGAAAGGCTCTGCACTTACATCTGACCATGGGAGGCCCAGCCTACCACCAAGTCAGAAAGGATCAACACTTACATCTGACCATGGGAGGCCCAACCTACCACCATGTCAGAAAGGATCAGCACTTACATCTAACCATGGGAGTCCTGAACTGCCACCATGTCAGAAAGGCTCAACACTTACATCCAACCATGGGAGGCCTAGCCTACCAGCATGTCAAAAAGTCTCAGCACTTACATCCGACCATGGGAGGCCTGGCTTGCCACCATGTTGGAAAGGCTCTACACTTACATGTGACCTTGGTAGGAACACATCCTACCACCATGTAAAAAAGGAAATGCACTTACATTTGACCATGGGAGGAGCATATCCTACCACCATGTTAGAAAGGCACATGGACTCATCACTTCCCCTTGGAGGGAACCTCGATCTAGAGAACACCAAGCTTCTCCCTGAAGTACTCATATTTCACTCTAGCCATTTCTAGCATAGAATTACATCAGGGCTAATTATGTCCAAGGATAACCTGCGAGCTTCACCAGGACTGATTACATCTGAGGACAACCTACGAGACTATTTACGTCTCAGAAACCTATGAGCTTCACCAAGATTTTATGCTCAGAAAAACTACCTCGCCGGCTATGCTAGAACTCATCACTCCCTCTTTCAAGATATCTCGATATGGATCACAAACTGGAGCTTCACTGCTCCTCTCTCAGCTATACTCAGTTCCATGTAGGACTCCATCCTACCAAACTAGTATCTCATACTGGATCTTCAAACTAATGAAGCATCCCAATGTATTCTTCTCCTCGGTGGCACTACCAATCCGAATCAACATAACCATACAGGTTAGTCTCCTGATTTGTATCATGCTCAACTGTACCATTCAGGTACCTCACTGCATGATATGCCAACCAAGTGAGCATGTCTCAGATATGTCAGAAACATCAATGAACAAAACATCTCACGATACATCGTGGCATCAACCGACTCTGATGAATATTCACTCAATAGCTTCAGGTTCGATGCCACTAGGTGTGGTCATGGGATTACAGTCCATCATCCCGAACCTCTTCAGGATCTCTACTGCATACTTCCCTTATCCCAGGGAGATTCCATCTACATTTTGCCACACCTCCATGCCTAGAAAGTAGTGCATCATATCCAAGTCCTTCATCTTGAACTCAGCAGCAAGTCTCCCTCTTGCAACTTTAATGAGTTCCTCTTTTCTGTCAGGAACAAGTCATCAACATATAATAGGAGTATCACTGGTCTTCCGCCTTCAACCTTGAAGTAAAGTTTGGAATCTGCTTTACTCTTGGTAAATCCTAGAGTCATCAATAATCTTTCCATCCTGTCATACCATGTCAAAACCCAGGATATTCTGCAATCACTCCCTCTGAGGAGGAGCATCATTCTCCCTCTTCCTTTCATACTCTATGTATTCTGTACCGGAGTGACAAGTATCTTCCTCTGCCACTAATATTATATCTATCCATCTAGGGTCACTAGATACCAAGATCCTCTATCTTGAACCTTTTCAAAAGTTCTTCTCGCACCCATCTATAAGCTTGTCATCCTCTATAACCTTTCATTTTCAACCTTGTAACAAAGGTTAAGATCTTCATCACTCTAGGTGATCTTCAAGATCCTCATGTAGGTAAAGGTTAAGATCTTCATCACTCTAGGTGATCTTCAAGATCCTCATGTAGGTGTTATCCCATGGATGTCTTCTAAGCTCGTACAAGGCCTTCTATAATTTTCACACATGATTCTGGCTATCATGTCTCTCGACTTCCAGTGGCTGCAAATGTCTCTTCCTAGTCTATGCCTTCTTTCTGTGAGAAGCCCCATGCTATGAATCTTTCCTTGTATCCCACATACTTCTCTTCAAGTCTCAATACCGCATTCTCGACATCATTCTTCATGATCTAGTACTCTCCTTCCCTTTCTTCTTGGCTACTTCTTCATAGCTAGAAGGTTCTGCATCAATGATGTCGCTCAATAGTGTCTCATAGCTGCATTGTGTCTAACATCTCTTTCTTTCTTTGAAAGTATCGTCATATTATTCTTCATCTTGTATTATTTCTTGAACTATCATCACTTATTCTTTGGAACAAATCTCATCCTTCTTTTCTTGTAGGCGATTTTACGCGATCTTTCCTACAAGTCAAATGCACCAATTGTATGGTGAGAAACATTTCATAAGGCATATTCATAATGGAAAATTATTATGCATAAAGATATAATCATGCAACTATTTTAGCCAATACAACATTCATCCATATCTCATGGAAACTTTCTAGATTCATTCCATCTCTACCATGACATCATTGAGATTGTGCACTAATCCAATATGTCAACAAAGAGGTTTCATTCTAGATAAACTGTAGCAATGGAGAGTTGTATATCCCCATGGGGTACTTACCCATAACATGCATAGTAATAGTATACTGTCATTAATACAAACATTCTATCATGCATAACACATCAACTGAATATAAACAAATGCATAACAAAATAATATCATGAAATTATAATTGAATACTTATATTTATTCATTTTGTGGGTAGAATCCTTCTTGATCCTTCAGCTTCATCATCTTCTTCATTCATAACAACATCATTTATTATCCAAATGCTAATATGGATAAGAGGTTGTTCAAGAATTGAGTCCTTCATATTCCTCATCGCTTGAGGGATCTTCTTTGAATAGTGAGAGCTACATCTTCAGTTGCTCCCATCTTCGTTTCTCTTATTATGAATCGAGCTTCTTCCTGTGTGTGCTCTTCCTATATTCTGTTGAAGGTAATCACTTTCTTCTGGAACACATTCCTCGAATGAATGAGCCCCATGATCCTTGGAGGCCATTCAAGGTGGTTATAATAGTATCTTATTCTTCTTCGACTGCTTCATCATAGCATCGAACACTTACTTTTGGTATCTTCAGGGATGAAACATGAGGGATGAGATGATCTTTAATAAAATCTGCAATGATTCTCTTGGGTCTATCCTTAGCCTCATCTCCCTCTGGCTCCTAAACATTTCTTACTAAAATACTGATCTAAGTCAATTTCTTCAAGGATCACGGAGCTCCTATACTTCTTTCGATTTATATTATTCCCTTCAAATAACTTGGTCAAGAAAGCAAACATCTCTTTAGGTGTCTTAAGGGAAGACACTTGTGGTATAAGGTGATCCTTGATAGAATCAACAATACTCCTCTTAGCCTCGACCAAGTTTTTCTTAGCCTTATCTCCCTCTGGAACTAGAACCTCTCCACTTATGTAGGTGTCTAGTTCATTTTCTTGAAGAACCAGTGAGGTCCTATACTTCCATGCTTTGAAATTGTCAGCTTCACCAATCCTGTCATCAAGCTGGTGTGATTAGTCATTTTGAAATGAGAACATCAACTGTAAATGGCAAAATATTAGATCTTACCAATTTGAGGTGTCCATCCTGATTCCGAAGCTGTCTGATCTAGGGTTTGTTAGAGAAACCCTAATTTTCAAAAATTGGAATCTCAAACTTCTGATTGGATAGAAATATGGTCCTCTTCAATTAGATATTTCCAATGTAATCCTTTTTCTGAAAACAATGGAGGGAAGCTCCCAGAACAGGAAGCCCTGGTTTTCCAATTTCTTCTACAAAAATGCCTGATATTGTTTCTACAGTATCTCCAAACTTATGACTCCTCTATGTCTAAAATTGAATACTGAGGTAGCCTCATATTTCCTCTTTCGAACACCACATGTTTGATCAGAATTTGTTTCACCAATTGGGACTTACGATAGTTGTTCCACGGTGACTTAATTCAGGAATATTCAGCATAGCGAACTTGTACAAACTGCCACATGTCACTATTTCATCTTCGGGGTCTGAAACTTTTACCACAGAAATTAAAGTCCATGACCTATTTGGAATATCTTGTGAAATTTCATTTGGATATTCTTATCCTAAGATATAGAAATTCTCCCTAGGTGTCATGTTTAGGAATGAATCCTAGAAGAGGTTGGAACCTTGATTTAGAGGAATCATATCTCCCAGAATTTAGTGAATATGAGCCTAAAATTTTTACACAGGGTACATCAGGAATTTATCTTCGGCCTATGAAAATTTAGTCTCATTATCCTCATTCAATATCTAGATATAGAGAATGTACCAAAACTATCTGTTTTAGTATTTTAGGGTTTTTCAGGCCCAGGGTCAAACTAGGGTTTGACTTTCTCGGAGTTTTACTCAACCAAAAAATTTGACCTTGGTCTCTAAACTTCAATTTTGATGAGGAGAGAAATGCTATTCTAGGCTCACTCAAAAATTCCTTTTTTGTAAAAAGCCCTAATTTCCAGCAGTAGTGGTAGGTCAAAAACTGAAAATGCCCGAAATCAAATTCTACTTCAACAAAAAGATGCACCCTTCAATGGAGAGTTAGCCTAGCCTCCTTTTGCTGATGATTTGTGGAGAGAGATCCAAAAAGTAAGAATCCCTAGCTTTTGTAGCTGCATAGTGTCTTCTTCTTAGGTTAGCTCTGATACCATGTTAGATTTTTATCATTTCGACAATATGATCTTAGGATCTTATCTGAGAGAATAAAATGCACAGCAATCAATCACAAGAGACAATAGACACAAAGATTTTCCTCGGGGAAACCATAAAGGTGAAAACCTCACAACTTCCTCAGAGATAGAACGAGCACCAATGGCAACAGTAAAACCCAAAGATATAAAGATGATCTCCAACAGTTGTTCTCTCTCTCACTTGTGTGAGCTCCTCTTCTCTAACCTATGCACTATATCTGGGTGAGTGTGTGTCTCAAATAGAGAGGCTCACTCTCTATTTATACTAATTTTCAACTTGAAAATTACTTACCAGGTCCAAATTCTCTAGGAGATTCTAATAACCCTAGTGCCCCAAACTGTGGGACTTTTCCCCCCGGATCAACAAGGAGGGTTAACCTCAACTCAATTGTGGGGGCTATTTCCCCGACTTACAATGGAGGGTTAAACTCAATGACTTTACATGAATTTATTATATTAATTACTCTCTCGATAGGAACATCAGGGTACAATGAAATACAAATGATTCTCCCGATAAGAACATCAGGGTACAATATAAGATATACAAGTGAATACATTCCGAAGTTACAAATACATCAACATTATATATAGCGCCCCTTTAGTTAAGAAAGAATCACAAAGATATGATATTTATATTATTAAATAATTTTGTAAAGAGAGGTCATAAGGTTCATTTCCATGGTAATTTTTTCTATCATATTTTCTCAAATCTAGATCCAAAACTGTAAGCATCATAAGTTGAATTTTAATTTTTTACATGATTTTAAAAACATGGTATTTCAAAGTTCCAATATCAACATTAAAGACAATCTTGTGTACTGTTTAAACTCTGCCTTTGCTAGAATATGTCAACGGTCCATTTTCATATATCCTATCGATTGTGGACATTGTTCGACATTATGGTCAAATGCTTTGCAATACAAACACGCCTTCCCAGGACTCACACAATCTCAAGCAAAGTTTCCTGGTTGTCGACAGTTACAACATATGACTTGGCCTCTTCCTCAAACAAATCCTCCTGCCCCTTGTTGTTGTCATCCTCAGTCTCGAACATTTCCACCCCCTAAGTTGAGGGTATTGTAGCTACAGGGAATACTGATTTTGTTGATATTGCGACTAAGGATACTGCAATTATTAATATTGAGTAGATGTATATTGAGCATGTTGATATTGAGCTTGCACTTGCTCATCTTGCATCTTCTCATAATTATTCATCAAGTAGATTTCCATTGTCTTCTCTTGTAGTAGCTGAAATGCTCTGCAATCTTTCTCATCATGTCCAATAGATTTACAAAATTTAAAATGCAAACTAGTCAGTACACTTACAATCTTATGCAAGTACAACAACCCTTCTGATCGATGGACTCGAGTCTAACATATCCTACACCAAGGCATCCCTTCAGTATTTATCGGGTTTGGCTCTCATGCTGCGACAAAATTCATGAGTGCTAGGAAATTATCTTTATGGTGCCATTTTGTTCTGCATCTTGTACACCATAGTTCTTCTTGAATCTATTTTCCCTTCTTAATATCTTGGAGTTGCAGTGTAAGGTTAGCTAGGTGCGAGTAAATCTACATCATTCCTGCACCTATTTCTCCAATCAGTGAGGACTCTAACTTTATGGCTGTCTCCAGAGATTCAGTCTGTGACACTATTTTTTTGCATTAATGGGATTTAGATGTATGGCAACAGTGTAGCAATGAACCATTCCCTTTTTTGTATGTCTAACATCTGAAAACTTACTTTGGCCATCAATGTATTAAATCTTTGGTCAAAGTGTTAAACAAACTCTGTAGGTAACTTCTTAATTTATTTAATTTATGTGATTAACTATGACTCAAATTTTGTCTTTCTAAGCTCGTTTATCATTCCAACTCGAATTTAGTCGAGTGTTTTCTATGCAAATCCCACTGGAAATATGGAAAACTTCATACACCAGTCTAACGCATGACCGCTCAACGTTGTGATTGGTTGTGCTTTCTTTATCACTTCATCTTGGACATGTTACACGGCACACATAGCTTTGTAGTGAAACCAATGTTTCTCTAGGTATTCTAACCCATTTCCATTAAATATCAACAAATTAATATCGGTCCTAGCCATTATGTTAACTGCTGGTATGCTTGGGAAAACCTTTTGACTAGTTGGATTCCCTTGTTTGCTATTCACAACATTAGTACTACTTGTATTTAAAAAACCACTTGGAGACAAGTTTCTATATATTACCTTCAACGATGTGTGTGGGTTTGTAGGGGTATTGTACCCGTGCTCTAGATCTAGAGCTTTTGCTTCTTCTTCTTTAGATATCGGTTGATATTCCTCTTCTTCGTCACAAGAACCTTCATCAACATGCAAGGTGAGCTTGTAGTCTTCTCCTATGGTCGTACTATAACTTCCTCTTCGTGTCAAGGTATTTTTCTCTTTCCTGACTGAAATCTTCTTCCACTTTTTAAATATCCAACCTCTAGTTCAGTTTCACTATCACCAGGGAACATTTCAACTTAGCTTGCTCCATTTTTCACACACTTCGTCTGCGACATATCTAGTTTTCTAAGCACATTTCTTCCAACTGTCACACTCTCATGATTATTTTTCGCATACGAGCATATTTATCCAAGTTTTCAAATATGACAAGTATCTTCCTCAGGATCCTTCGAAAAAATTTATTTCTGCCTCACTAAATGATGTTATCGTGTCGACAACAAACTCAATAATATAACCTTGCAAAATAATATCTACCCAAAAATCAATATCCCTTGACACGAAGTTGCTAGCACTCTTCAGTTGTCAAATAAGCTGAGGATTCCACTCTGTCGATTCTCCTACTTGAGAATTTCTTTGTTGGGTGTCTAACTTCGATAACCACTCATGCAACACAATAGGAAACTTGAAAAAGAAAATATCATGAGTATGTCTATAAAGGTATCGACCCAACCACTATATTGGATTCAACCGAGATCCTTTATTCTCTTCTTGTGCAAATTATAATTCTTTAAAATCCACCCAATATTGGATTTCACGCTTCATCGGATGCCACAACATATCCCTCACCACAATGATTCACGGTCCCTGCAATGGAACCATTTGTTGGATTTTGTATACTATATTTTTTCTTCAACCCAAGTTTAGTCCCTCATTTGCACGCAACAAAGCTCAAGATATCGTTCAGACAGAGAAAGGCTCATTTGGTAGCACCTGTGACATAGATGTCGTCACAACCGAGATATCTCTTTTATGGGTAACTTCCAGAATTGGGTTTCCGCAGTTTGGAGGTGGATTTTTCTTCCCTTAGAATTATACCAAGGCTCTCGACTGAAGCTAAGCAGGTGGGTTACTTATACTTATTATGCGTAGTTAAGATGTGACTCTATTCAACCATCAACATATACCCTAACAGTAAATATCATGGAGTATAGGCGATTCCAACTACCACAATGCAACAGATGCATATAACTCAATTGTAAGTAAATACATAAACATTCATTCACAACAACATACATGTGACTCAAATATATTCATCATTTACATATTTAACACGGTATCTAACGTGCAAACCCATTCGGGAAAAAACACAAAGGTGCTTTTCATCTGGCATGAGAAATATATGGCACCTTTTTGTCTACGCACTGAGTTGCAAACTCTACTCTAGATCTTTGTCTCTTATCTATGCAAGCTTCTCTTTCATCTCATGCTCTCTAGTCTTCTATCATTGTTTCTTCTCTAATTGACTCTACAGTTTTATCCGTGCATAGCCTGGATCAACTCAACTTATTTTATAACTCTATGACTCTTGATTCTTCAACTCTACTGTTGATCCGCACACATCCTAGATCAAATTGATCTTCTCTACAACTCTACGAATATTGACTCTTTGTTGGACCACAAGAAGTACACAAGGAAGAAGTGAATGTGCAAGCAAAAGGATGAAAAGTGCACGTGCAATAGGAGAAAAGCAGGCTAAGAAGGAATCGACGCAAATAAGATAAAAACATGCATGTGATGGAGAAAGAGGTGGAAGGAAAGCTACGACGAGGATGTTGCAATGAGAAAGACAGATCTGAGTCGGTGGAAGAGGGAGGTAGAGAAGTTAAGGCTGGAAGATGGAAGTCAAGGAACACTACAGAAGGGCGAGCTAGTAGTAGGAGGAAGGACAGTTTTGTGGCTATTTATGACCGATACAGATGAGCTGAAAAACATTTTTGCGGCTAGTTAAGGTCATGGTTAATCTCTTGCAAGGATTTTGCGGCTAGGTATGGGCCAATATTGATGTAAACCAAAAATAGTTTTGGTTGTTGAGTCTGTAATAATTGAGCTGTACTCAGTCGAATTTACGTGGTATTGTAAATATTATATATAGGAGGAACCCGTTCTGTATAAGGGTTGGACATTCGTCATTGTTGTTAGACGATAGTCGTTAAAGTCCATCATTTTCTGTTTTTTTATCCTATTAAGGAAGTTAGGGTAAGTACAAGACAGGACTCAGGGAAGAGTTTGGTAGAAGTAGAAGGTTGTTGAGTCATGGATCTTGCAGCTGTGTGCGCAGACCGCTAGTAGTCGAAGGAATATGTAGCTGAGTGCGCATATAGTAAGTAGAAGAGTCGATCCAGGTTGTGTACGGAACAGTAGGAGTAGATAGTGAATAAACCAGAGAGCATGAGAGTAATAAGATTGAGTCAAATAGACATATCTAAAGAACAGTCTTCATATCACAGGCTGCAAGATGCTATAAACCATTCTCATGCCAGATGAAGAGCACATTGGTGGTTTTTCCTAGGTGGGTTTCCACATTATTTACTATTTTATGTGGATGAATGTGTTTAATGATGTGAATGTTTGCTTACTATGCATTATTATAGTTATTGTTGAATGAATATCGTAGTAGGAACAATCAGTGGATGCATGATGGATTAAAGCACTACTAGAATGTTATGTATGGCTTTATGATTTAGTTGTTAAGTTAAGGCATGAGTTGCATGATGTCTATTGAGTACAAGGAATCAGATGCATTGCACTGTTGCGCCAGTTGTAGAGTCACAATGGTAAAGCCGTGTCGCACGCCAGTTGCGACTTATCATTGTGTTGTTGTCACATAGTAGCAGAATCCATCCAGTCACCTTTGTCGAGTTACTTGGCCAGGTTCCTAGGGACTAAAATCCCTCGCCAACTACAGAAACATGGTTATGGCAGTTACCCATAAAGATATCTCAGGTGAGACTGCTCCTTCTTCGTGGGTATTGCTGACAGATCTTGCTGTGTCAGGCCGATGTATTTTGGTGTCTTGTTGGTATTATGTTGTTGTTGAACCATGGGTCTAGACAAGATGAGAAAATAGGCCAACAAATGGTTCCATTGTGAGGACCAACCATTTGAGTTGAGGGACATGTTGTGGCATCCGACAAAGAACGAGATAGAGGACTGGTTGGAGTCCAAGACATTGGCATTCGCACAAGAAGAGAGTGCAAGATCTCAGTTGAGCACAGAGAACTGGGTAGACCTGTACATATATTCCAATATCCACAATATATTCTTTATAGAGTTTCCTATTGTGTTGTATGAATCGTTGTCAAGATTAGCAAGAAAGCAAGCAAATTTCTAGAGAAGAGAAACAGTCAAGTGGAATGATCGGTTGGTGCACGAGATAACTAGTGTAAGTAACTCTATCTCTAGAGATGTTGATTTGTGGGTTGACAGTATTTTACAAGGATATATTATTGATTTTGCAGTAGAGGCTATAACCTCATATAGTGAGGCTGAAAGAAAATTTTTCCAAGGATGCCGAAGAAGTAATTTGTTATCTATCGTTACATGGATCAAGATGCTCGTTTATGAGAAGGGTATCCTCTAGTTGAGTAGTTGAGTCACATACTAGGGAGGAAGGCTATGTCACAGATGACCTGTCAAGAAAGTGGGAAATGGTGAGTTGAGATCTTCCCAGGAAGTACAAATTCTAAACTAGAGACTAGATTCCTATGGAGTGGAAGGAGATTCAGATCTAGAAAGAGGAGAAAGATAGAGGAAGGTCAATGAAATCCTAGTTTGTTCGAGGAAAGCAAACACAAACTTCAACCGCAATTATACGAAGGATTTTGAGATGAAGAGGAGGAATGTAGCCTGATCTTAGAAGGAGCGGAAGACTTTGAAGAGTCTGACGAGGCACTAAGGTCAAGACATAACTACATCACACCAGGAGCATCACCTAAGGTAAGGTCTAGAGCCTCATCTCTTGAATGAGTTATTAATACTGATAGTGCTAGTACTACGACTATCATGTAAGAGGAAACACCCCCGTTAAATCCTTCATTGGATAATCCCGACGCTAACTCAATGGCTGGGGTGGATATTTAGTTACCCACATTCAATGGAAATGGAGCAGAGGATCCAAAGCAGTGTTGGTTCATATGTGAAGCTATTTGGATGGTTCTCTTAGTTCAAAATGTGGACCTAAGAAAAGCACATATGATCACGACTCTAAGTGGTCGTGCGATGGACTGGTTTATGAAATTATGTATAGTACCGTTAGGAGCACCGCAGAAGACCCTTGAGGAGATAAGCACCGTAATGATATCCAAGTTCAGTAAACATAAATATGAGTCACAGTGAATCACTAAAATCAAGGAGATAAATCAAGCACTGGCAGAGATAGTATGGGACTTTGACCAGCGATTTAAAACTTTGATGGCCAAAGTAAGTTTCTAGATGCTGGATGTTCGGCTTAAGGAGTGGTTTGTTGCTACATTGTTTCCACACATCCGAGGGCCATTGATGCAACAAAATATTTATTTGCAGACGGAAGGGATAGAATTAGCAATGAAGATGGAAGCCTCGCTAATTGGTGATGGTGCCGCATGAATGGTATAGATTCAGTCGCAGTTGGCTAATCTAACCATACAGCTTCAAGACATCAAGAAGGGTAAAGAAGCCCACAAAGAATTATGGTGCACAAAATTCCAAATGGATGGAAAAACTAAGGATAACTATCCGACCTTCATGAATTATGTCTCATCTGGTGCTCCAAACCCATTAAATGGCCATGGACTACCATGGTGTCACATATGCCAGTCTAGAGTACATCGCGACGAGGACTGCCTATACCTGCAAAATATTGTGAGTACCCCTATGTTGAGGCTTGGAAATTCGCAGGCAACAACAGCAAGGGATTCTCCCCAATTAACGTTCCCAACTAGCCCGTGACTTTTTGGTGTGGGGAATCCATCCGATTTGCGGTCCGGCTACCGTAGGTCAAGTAACAAAAACAAAGAGTTTTACTGGTTGCGGCCCGATCCACCGTGTATATTTTTGTATTTTTTACTTTAAGTATGATATGCAAGTGCCTATCTAACATGCATATTGATAAAGAATACGAGGAGTGGTCACAATGTGATGCGCAGGTTCTTACCTCTCGTCTTAGACTCTCTCGCATCTAAATCACACACAAATGAAAAACAAGATTCACTAAGTTGTCCCTAGGGAGCAATATTATCAATTAATGAGTAATGTATTATTGCTCATATGTTGACATAAATCACAGATAGTTGTTCTTAGAATCAGAACACATAAACATGAATAAAGATATGCACAACAAGATAGCTCATCGTCTGTTAAAACATTCATTACTCATAGTGGAAATTATCTCAAAATAAACCAGAGAACATTCATAAAAGAACATAGGTTCTGAAAGTTAGAACGATCTCACAATTAATGAAACACAGCTGAAAACAAAATATTTCCCCTTCAACATTGTTCATTTCATCACATTTGAACATTCCACACAGCACTTTCTCCAACAGGCAAAATTGTAATTTTTTTATTGCAAAACAAAATAGTTCCTCTTACAACAAGTAGTTCACAAGTCTCACTGGTAAAAATTCCCCCTCGTCCCTATCTCCTTTGTATATTTATACAAGAACCAACTCAAAACCTTTCGGTTTCCCCCAAACCTTTTCAATCTCATAGTTTTGTCATTTTGCGAATGCTCATAATTCAACGTTACATTTCAAATAAAGAATTTTATAAAAACGGGAATAGCTAGGTAACTGAAAAACTGCCCAAGCCTGGGCCTTTTCTCTTTAGTGATTACACTCCACCATTCCTCAGTCCCTCTTCAAACCCTTATTATTTTCTTTTCCTCGAGCAACAACTCTGCTGCCTTATGCTTTAACATGCTTTGTCCTCCAGCTGCATCTTCTTCACTGCAATAATATTCAAAGGGATCTGAGAAAATATCCTATGTCTGTCTACGATCAAACGAAAACTCATCATTTATTTCAACTATCTTCAATAAACATAAACCATAATACCAATAAAATGAGTATCGAAAGAAAAGAAAACTGGGACTGGGATTTTACGTGAAAATCTCAACCTGATAAAACAAGGCACACCGGTCATTTATGAAATCAATTACAAGATCATAACAATCGGTGGGAAAATGATTAAGAAATGGGCATATAAAAACCCCACCGACGAATTGAAACACCTGACATCGGTCAGTTAGTGAGCTACGTAGCTGCAACGGCGGGTGACCTACAGTCTAGGGGTTCTGGAACACAAACCAAAAATTGGCACGATAAAACATCAAGGGTCAAATCTATTGAATCATTAGATAGTTAGTACCCTACATAGCCACAATGGCAGAATTTATACGATTAAGAAAATCCGCAGACTAGTCAACATCGGAGAAAAATATTACAGTACATCGGCGAAAGGAAAAGCAGTCCGACGGGAAGTTAGTCTACTCTGGGGCTGCAATGGCAGACCTCAATCAGCCCTTGACCTCCGATCAGAGTCTGAAACATCGCAAAACGAGATCCTTTTTCAACAATAAAATGCGGGATCAACGAAAGGCTTTAATCATTGACGCAAATTCTCATTGACCTTTGAAAAAGCGGCAACTAAAAATCCCATTTTAAACCTCAGCCAAACCTTGGCAACGATAAAATAGCATGAAACCTGCTAAGTTCCACAGTCCAAAGCATTCACAGACCCAAACGAATTCCCGAAAAGCAAGAAAAACTGGCCTCAAACAATCCAAACGTTTAGCAGAGCAAAAAAAAATGGTCTTCAACAAAATCAGCAAGGAGGGTCCAAAATTTTAGAAATTTGGGAAATGTTGCAGCTCCAACAATTGGTGGCTCACTCATGAACCCGGATCTCTGAATAAAGTCCTCCTTAAGTAACAGACTGTTTAGTAGCAAAAACCAACATGCTGAATTCTTCTAGATGTCTAGATTCCCATAATGTCAAATATATGTACTTGTAATCATTGATGATAGTCCAATTTTAGGAAATGGAACCCAAAATCTCAAAGTCAGGATAACTCTTTTGAGGCTAAGTAGGTGAATTTCATTTTACCTCTGTCTTTGGGTAGCTTCCAACTTAGACGCCACAGGATTGTAACACATGGTAAACAGAAATATTCGTTTGTTCCCCATTCCCATGCCATTTGGCACCTTTTGTTTATGGAATTTTTGTCCTTTTGAGTCCTCCTCATGCCTTTCTTTCTGAATTTTATTCAGGCTCTTCTATCCATAGTGTCCTTTTGTGTGAGAGATGCATTTAATTTTCAACTCACGGACGGAGAAGAACTTTTGGCAATCTATACTCATATGATTCAGTACTTTGTTTCGATAAATATTGCTTTATTAGGAGTTTTGACTCTTATTAGCCTTTTAGCTTTCAATTCTTGGCATGGGATCATTTAGATATAATATACTGTTTACCCTGCTCCCCTTTCCATGGATCTTTTGTTGTCACCCCCTAGGACGTTTTAGACGTGAAATGGATGGAGCCTCGAAATAGTATTCCAGACCTTTTGATTTTGAGTTATTTTAGGGATTATGCCGGACTTCAATGTGCTCATAGACATTTAGGAAAACTACTTACTAGAAGAAATTCCATCAGATTCAAACAGTAGGATACAGTCTAATGCCCAAAAAATCTCAATTTATCCAGGGCTCTGATGCTCTCCATGCAACCAAAAGTTTGCTTCTTTTATTGAAATCAAAAGAAAACTAAACTAAACAAAAAGGAAAGGAACAAATCAAAGTGGCAAAACAAATCGATTTATTTATGTACAAAACAAAACAAAATAAAACAAAAATTAAAAAAAATAAGGTTTAAGAACTAAACCATTTGCAATTTATAAGTTGAGGGGCCAATTTTTGCTACAATCTGAAAAGGGCCTACCCATAACTATTGAATCTTCGTGTGCTTTCCCTTCTCATCATGTGGGTGATCCCACTTAAGAACCAAATCTCCTACTTCAAATTCTTTTGTTCCATCTTTGTGCTTATCAAACCACCTCTTCACTACCTCCTGTTGTTGTTTAAAATTTTCTCTGGCCTTGGATCTAGATTCCTTTGCCTTCAAAAGATTATGGATTCTTATCTACAAGACTTCATTATCTAATCCTCTTGACTCCTGAGCTATTATGGAAGAGGGTAGCATGATATTGGGGGGAATAATGGCCTCTTTTCCATAAACAAGGGTATAGAGGGACACACCTAAAGAAGTCTTGGGGGTGACCTTATCATCCTAAAGAGCATTTGGTAATGCTGAATGCCAACTTCTCTGGTTTTCTATCACAGTCTTTTTTAAGATTCTAATTAGATTCTTGTTTGTAGATTCTGTCAAACCATTTCCTTGTGGATAATAATTTGCAGAATAATGAAACTTAATTCCTTTTTCATGACAAAATGCAGTTAATCTAATAGAGGAAAAATAAGTAGCATTATCAAAAACTAGAGAAATTGAAACCCCAAACCTGGTCATAATATGATCTTGCAAGAAGTCCATGACCGCATCTTTATTCACTTTATGCAACGGAATGGATTCGACCCATCGAGTGAAGTAATCAGTTTCCATTAGAATATACTTGTGTTGCAAGGAAGAATTTGGCTTTATCTCTCCAATGATATCCACTCCCCACTGCTCAAACGGCTCCGTTATCATCACAGGATTTAATGGTCCTGCTACTTTAGCTTGTCTTCCACCACACCTTTGACATATGTCGCACTTTTTGACATGGGCATGTGCATCTTTGAACAGTGTGGACCAATAGTATCCAGCTCTTAGAATTTTATGTGCCATTGTATCTCTGAAAAAATGTCCTCCAACAAGCCCATCATGTAAGTCTATCACGACCTTTCCCGCATCTTCTTTCTCTAAGCATCTAAGAAGAACTCCATCATAATTATTCCTGAATAATATTCCTTCATTGATCTGATATGAAGCTAATTTAAGACACAGTGCTCTCCTTTTCTTAGAATTCCAATGTTCCGGTAACAATCCCTCCTGAAGGTAATGCACAAGGTCTCGATACCAGGATTCTGGAGCTGTGAAAAGAGGACATACATCCATCAAATGTAACTAAACTTCGTCTTCCAGTTATTTTCTTCATTGTCTTTACTTTTATTCATTAGTTTGCACAATCCTTGCCCTTTAACTATGGAGGTTGTCTTGAATTCGAGGTCATACTCCTGTAAATTTGTTACCCAGTTGCCTCTTCTTTCTCCTAATTCTTTTTGTACTAAAAGAGACCTCACAGCTGGGTGTGGAACTATCACCTTTGTCTGGTTCTTAAGTATATATGGTCTGAATTGTTTTACTGCTTTGAAGACTGGGTAAGCTTGTTTATCCACAGCTAGGTAATTCAATTAGGCTCCCTATAGACCAGTGCTCATAAATGATATGGGGAACTCATCTCCCCCATATTCCTTCTGGGTAAGCACTGCTGCTAGTGAATCGTCAGATGTGAAAGTGTACAAAATAAAATCTTTCTCAAAATCCATAATTTTGAGTGAGGGTGCGTGCACAACAGATGTCTTTATTTTACTGAATGCATTCTTCTCTATATCAGTCCACTTGAATTGTACACTTTGCTTTACCATTTTCTGCAAAGGTTTAACAATTTGAGCAAAATCTGGCACAAACCTTCGCACAAAATTTATTGTCCCAATAAATGATTGCATGCCTTTTTTATTATGGGGTAAGGGAATATGTTCGATAGCCTTGATCCTCTCTGGGTCTATGGAGATCCCCTTCTTAGAAACCAAGTGACCCAGTAACTTACCTTTGGTAACGGCAAACACGCACTTCTTGGGGTTTAATGAGATACCATATTTTCGGCAGCGTTTGAAAATATGTTTTAGATGGAATGCGTGTTCTTCCCTTTTCTTTGAGAATATTGTGATGTCATTGAGGTATACTACAACACTGCGGCCAATCAGACCGTGGAAAGCTATGTCCATAGCCCTCTGGAAAGTAGCTCTAACATTTATGAGTACAAAGGGCATACTTCTCTAAGCGAAAATCCCCCATCTGGTTCTGAATGTAGTTTTAAGTCTGTCTTCTTCATCTACTAACACTTGATTATAGCCAGAGAATCCATCTAATAAAGAAAATAATTCAAAACCCAAAACCATTTGCAATATCTATTCCATGGGTGGGACAGGATAGTTGTTTTTATCCAAAGCACGATTTAGGTTTCTGAAATCCACACATAGTCTAATTTCTCCAGATTTCTTTCTTACTGGTACCAGATTCGAAACCCATTCCGAGTGTCTGACTTTGAAGATAATTTTAGCATCCAACTACTTCTTTACTTCATTATGAATTAGAGGCTCCAGTTTTGGATACATTTTCCTTAAAGGCTGTTGATAGGGCTTGACCCCAGATCTAATGGGGATAACATGGTGAATAATATTGGTTTCATATGTCTTCAGATATTCATACGTCCAGGAAAAAACATCTTTGTATTGTTTGAACAGACCGATGAACTTATTCCTTTCACCTAGAGAGCAACACTTTCCCAAATTCACATATTTAGGCTCAATTTCAGTCCCTAAATTAATCAACTCGAACTGTAGAGACACACTATGAGTCTTCACATTCACTAGCCTTCTAAATTTATCGTTTAGATCAAACATTCGCTCTAAAGTCCAGACTCCTTTAGGAATAAAATTATCGAATTTTAGCTCGGCTTGATGTTCTTCATCATCAATAATTGCCCCTTTGAAGGTTTCGTCATTTGTCAAGCATTCTAGAATCTGTTGATCATCATCAAAAACTTGTAAATTGGTAATCATATCTGGAACTGAAGGCCTGAAAAGCAATTCAATAGAACACCGGTTATTAGAGGGCACAAGCCTTGCAGTTGAGGTGGCCAACAAGTCAGCTGCTGCATTCTTAAGTCTAGGAATCGATACAATATTAAATGCATGAAAACATTTAAGCAAATCCCATACTTCATTTTGATAAGCTTTTAAATGAGGGGAAATGCAATGTATTTGATTTCGAATTTGTTTTACAATTATTTCAGAATCCCCATACACTTTCAGATTTTCTACCTTTAACTCAATTGATTTTCTTAGTCCCTAGACTAATGCTTCATATTCGGTTGTGGTATTGGTGCATTCAAACTCTAACCTACATGAAAGAAAATGTTTAATTTTTTTAGGATCAATCAGGATACAGCCGACTCCTGACCCTTCCAAAGTTTTAGACCCATAAAAAAAAAAGCGTCCAAAAATCGCCTATCACTACTGTGCATGAATCAACATTTACATCTACATCTAGGTATACTATTTTACAATCAATTTCATCAGCCTGTGAAAACCAAAGGAGATCAGTCTGAGCATCTGATGTATCGCTGGCTTCTTCCGCTTGATAGTTTCCTGGTTCTAGCTCAGTGAAGTAATTTCCCAAAACAGAATTCACTAGTTCATTTTTACCTTCGAACTAAGTAACGTTGTATTTCATGTGGGGCTCTCTTAAAACTTTAATTTGATTTGGGCTTCCTTTATAAGGTAGCCACATATGTGACCAGTCCGAAGCAAAATATCCACTCAGTTTTTCCAACCAATCTCTGCTCAAAACAAGTCCATAAGCCTCAGGTATGTCTGCTACTACAATATCAATGAATTGACATACCTTATCATTTGAAGATAAGCGAATGAGAACATCCTCCATTTCCCCAATTACCTTCACATTCATTTTGTCCAACTGAATGACCTTCTAGGTAGATGGTTAAGGTTGTCCATTTATCTTTTTGCAAACCAACAGTGGCCTAACATTTATTGATGCCCCCGAGTCTACGAGACAGTTGCGCACATTGTGGTTGAAAATTTCAAAAGTAGGGAGAAAAGGTGGAGTCTTGCATTTAGGATTACCTCCCACACTTGCTTCACCAATTTCTTCTTCTTGGGGCTGATTTTCAGTGGGAAGCTTCTCCTGGGATATTTCAAGTGCTTTCAATAAATTTTCTTTCTGCTACGGCATATTACACATCTCAAATAACGAGATATTTTCCTTCACCTTTTTGATATCCTCCACGATGTTGTAATCCATATTATGTTCTGTGAGGTTTGTTTTAACATTATTGATCTTATCTTCAGTGGGCTTAGTAGGCATGTTGATCTGTTTTGGATTTTGGCTGGTGGAGGTAAATTCCGGAATTTTATTAGCTGAGGTGTTTTTTTGAAATTTCTTTACATTCTTTTGAAGTCTCTTAATCTTTGGGAGCATAAGACTGTTTTCTTTAATCAACCCTTGGCTTCTTGTCGTCACATTTGTTTCCAAGATATCTTCATGTCTCGGATCCTTTTCTTCTTTAGTATCAAACAACGATACACAGTCCCATAAAACCATGGCATCATCCTCTTGTTTTTCTATTAATTTATTGTTGTATTTTCCCTCTTCATCATTATCCTCGGTTAATTTGGAATCCAACAGTTGATTCATCACCAACGTCATTGAATTTATCCATTGAGGACAATTCTTTTCAGAATGGGGTTGTTGGTGAAAAGTGCAAAAGTTATCCATCCCCACCTCTGTTAAGTTCGTTGATGCAGGACTGTGCGGAGGGGGTTGGGATTGATTGTTATCCTCCCTTTTCTTGTAATAAGGCATATAAAACTTCTGGGCTTCCTTTTCCTTTTCCAAGCCTATTATTTTGTTAAAGAGTTTTTGCATCATCTTTGCAATTCCTTCGAAATCGTGTGATGGCTCCTCTTTAGGCTTAGTAAATAACAAAGCTTTTCTCCCAACATTTTTTTCTCCTGACTACTCAGGATAATCTTCGATGCTTTCCTTTTCAGCCTCGACTCTCTCCGCTTCTTCATAAGTCTCTGCTACCATAGGTCTGGCTTTCATTTTGGAAAACATGGCCAAATTGGGCCCTAGAGCTGAAGTATAATACTCAATCAGAACTTTATCCGAGGGTTTGTCAGTTTCAGAAAAATTCTTAAGATAAGCTGCAAATATTTGGGTAAAACTATGCACCTTCTCTTTTCTTTCTTTCTTTAAAGCACATAGTTCTTTCATGAGAGCCACATGAATTTTTTGGGTTGCATATTTACTTCTGAAAATCCTTTCAAAAGTATCCCAGTCTGAGATAGAGTTTGCAGGAAAACCAAAATACCATGATGCTGTTGCTCCGTTAAGGGTATGCGAAAAAAGTCTACAAACTACATCCTCATATTCCCCAGCCCTTAATCCCTCTATTTCCAAATAGAAACTCTACAAATGGTCATCTACTAAAACCTTCTCATTTGGATCAAACTTGGGCAACATCTTCTCAAAAGCTTGAGGTAAGTCATGCAATGGAGGTGTTAAGTTCAGGGGTGATCTCGCTTTCCAAGCAGGTGGTGGATTTGGTGGGTTAAGTGGTTGATTTGCATTTATGCCTGCCATGAGTCTGGGTGGAGAGTGAGGAGGTGAAGGAACAGGAGTATGCACAGGAGAACAGTAAGGTGTGTTTGGGCCTACTTGATTCAAAGGCCTAACAACTTCCTGTAATGCTACTTCTACTAACTCTTCCAAATCTCCAACCAACACTGGATCTTCCAAGATGGGATGATCTTTCTTCTTGTATTCTCTTCAGGGTAAATCGAGGATAGTGGGTAATAAACTGCTTTCAAAACTATCACTAGTGGAGTAACTTCAAGGAAATGAATTTCCCCGGCCATCCATGCACTGGTGGCCCTCCTTCTAACGCTAGAAACTATTTAGGCCTAGAAATTCATAGGAAACAACAGCAAGGGATTCTCCCCAATCAATGTTCCCAACTAGCCTATGACTGTTTGGTATGGGGAATTCGTCTAGTTTGTGGTTCGGCTACCATAGGTCAAGTAACAAAAACAAAGGGTTTTACTGGTTGCGGCTCGGTCCACCGTGTATATTTTTGTATTTTTTACTTTAAGTATGATATGCAAGTGCCTATCTAACATGCAGATTGATAAAGAATACGAGGAGTGGTCACAATGTGATGCGTAGGTTCTTACCTCTCGTCTTAGACTCTCTCACATCTAAATCACATGCAAATGAAAAACAAGATTAACTAATTTGTCCCTAGGGAGCAAGATTATCAATTAATGAGTAATGTATTACTGCTCATACATTGAGATAAATCACAGATAGCTATTCTTAGAATCAAAACACATAAACATGAATAAAGATATGCATAACAAGATAGCTCGTCGTCTGTTAAAACATTCATTACTAATAGTGGAAATTATCACAAAATAAACTAGAGAAAATTCATACAAGAACATAGGTTTAGAAAGTTAGAACAATCTCACAGTTAATGAAACACAGCTGAAAATGAAATAGTTCCCCTTCAACATTGTTCATTTCATCACATTTGAACATTCCACACAGCACTTTCTCCAATAGGCAAAATTGTAATTTTTTTATTGCAAAACGAGATAGTTCCTCTTTCAACAAGTAGTTCACAAGTCTCACTGGGAAAAATCCCCCTTTTCCCTATATCCTTTGTATATTTATACAAGTACCAGCTCAAAACCTTTTGGTTGCCCCCCAACCATTTCAATCTCATACTTTTGTCATTTTGTGAATGCTCATAATTCAAAGTTATGTTTCAAATAAAGACTTTTATAAGAATGGGAATAGCTAGGTAACTGATGAACTGCCCAAGCCTAGGCCTTTTCTCTTTAGTGATTACGCTCCACCATTCCTCAGTCCCTCTTCAGACCCTTATTATTTTCTTTTCCTCGAGCAACAACTCTGCTGCCTTATGCTTTAACATGCTTTGTCCTCCAGCTGCATCTTCTTCGCTGCAATAATATTCAAAGGGATCTGAGAAAATCTCCTATGTCTGTCTGCGATCAAAAAAAAACTCATCATTTATTTCGACTATCTTCAATAAACATAAACCATAATACCAATAAAATGAGTACTGAAAGAAAAGAAAACCGGGGCTGGGTTTTTACGTGAAAATATCAACCTGATAAAACAAGGAACACTGGTCATTTACGAAATTAGTTACGAGCTCATAAAAATCAGCCAGAAAACGGTTAAGAAATGGGCATATAAAAACCCCACCGGTGAATTGGAAAGTAAAATTTTTACAGTAAGCCATTTTTGCGGATGAGTGCCTTTTTGCTTAGTGGCTCATGATGAGCCACATGTGAGTGTTAGGGGCATGTTGGACCAGAATAAGTACACAAGGAAGAAGTAAATGTTCAAGCAAAAGGATGAAAAGTGTGCACACGACAGGAGAAAGGCAGGCTAAGAAGGAATCGACGCAGATAAGATAAAAACATGCACACGATGGAGAAAGAGGTGGAAGGAAAGCTGCGATGAGGATGTTGCAATGAGGAGTACAGATCCGAGTCAGTGGAAGAGAAAGGTAGAGAAGTTAATACTGGAATATGGAAGTCAAGGAAGACTATAGAAGGGCGAGCCATTAGGAGGAGGAAGGATAGTTTTGCGGCTATTTATGACTGATACAAACGAGCTGAAAGACGTTTCTATAGCTAGATTGGGTTGTTAAGTCTGTAATAACTGAGTTGTACTTAGTTAACCCTGCATGGTCTTGTAAATATTATATATAGGAGGAACCCATTCTGTATAAGGGTTGGACATTGATCATTGTTGTCAGAGGATAGTTGTTAAATTCCATCGTTTTCTATTTTGTTTATCCTATTAAGGAATTTAGGGTAAGTAGAAGAGAGGACTCAGGGAAGATTCTGGTAGAAGTAGAAGGTTGTTGAGTACGGATCTTGGAGCTGTGTGCGTAGACCACTAGTAGTAGAAGTAATATGCAGCTGAGTGCGTAGATAGTAAGTAGAAGAGTCGATCCAGGCTGTGTGCAAATCAGTAGGAGAATATAGAGAATAAAACAGAGAGCATGAGAGAAATAAGATTGAGTCAAATAGACATATCTAAATAACAGTCTACATATCGCAAGATCCAAGGTGCTATAAACCATTCACATGCCAGATGAAGATCACCTTGGTGGTTTTTCATAGATGGGTTTCCACGTTATTTATTGTGTTATGTGGATGAATGTGTTTAATGATGTGAATGTTTGCTTACTATGCAATATTATAGTTACTATTGAATGAATATCGCATTAGGAACAATCAGTGGATGCATGAAGGATTAAAGCACTGTTAGAATGTTATGTATGGATTTATGATTCATTTTTTAAGTTAAGGCATGAGTCGCACGATGTCTGTTGAGTACAAGGAATCAAATGCTTCGCGATGTTGTGCCAGTTGTAGAGTCACAATGGTAAAGTCGTGTCATGCGCCAGTTGCGACTTATCATTGTGATGTCGTCGCACAGTAGCAGAATCCATCCAATCTTTTTTTTAGCACCTTGGTCACATTCCAAGGGACTAGAATATCTCTCCAACTGCGGAAACATGGTTGTGGCAGTTACCCATAAAGATATCTCGGGTGAGATTGCTCTTGCTTTGCGAGCATTGTCGACAAATCTTTCTCTGTTGGGACGATGTATTTTGGTGTCTTGTTGGTATTATGTTTTTGTTGAATCACAGGTCTATATAAGAAGAGAAAACAAGCCAACACTCTTCGACTCTAGTATTGATCCACACATATCCTGGATCAACCTGACCTTCCTAAAGCTAATAGAGCACAACCGATCCGGAAGTGAGTGAGTAACTGAGTAAGTAATCTACACACAACTTGGGTTCTTCCTTCTTAGAGACTCTTACATGTCTCTCTCAACCGACTTCATACAGTTAGCCAATAGGTTTTCATTCCTTTTCTATCAATACTTGTCAGTGGGAACTAACGACCCGAATTACAAATATTATTTCATACATAGGACATCCGCCAACTCTAGCTGATATCATACCCATGATCTATCCGAACTGTCACTTTCCATCCATCACATTGATGCATTCCTTTTGACATGATTTCCTCTATCGCCACTCCTCTTGTCACATATTTTCCTTCTATCATGGCTTCTCTTCTATTGTGAGCTCTTCTATTGTCGCGAACTCTTCCTTTGTCGAACTTCCTCTTGTTTCACAACTTCCTCTTGTGTCACAACTTCCTCTTGTGTCACAACTTCCTCTTATGTCATGATCTCTTCTTTTTTTTACTCTTTCTTCCGTGGCTTCCTTTTTAACAGCACCCTCTTCTATCTCCTCTACTTCTGTCACAACTTCCTTTTTCCTTTCGGTGACCTAAATCTTTTCATACTTGGTCATAATTCCCGCTGAATTCTTCCTAAATTCCCCTAGGGCCAATAATACAATTTTGTGAAGATGCATGTAGCCATATGAAGTATTATATTCCTTACACATCTCAGCAGAATGGTGTTGCTGAAAGGAAGAATAGATCTCTCAAAGAGATAGGCACTTGCATGATGGAGTCTAAAACTTTTCCAGCAATTTTTTGGGATAAAGCAATAAATTGTGCAGCCTATATCCATAATATATTTCCTCACAAATCCTTAGATGGAATTACTCCTTTCAAAGCTTGGAGTGGACACAATCCTGATGTGTCACACTTCAGGATTTTTGGCTCTAAAGATTGGGCTAGAATTCCACCTGAAAAGAGAAAGGATTTGGAACCCCAAAATCAAGAATTCCTATTTGTTGAGTATTTAGAAGATTCCAAAGGGTATAAATTTATCAACATAAGAACTCAAAAATCCTTTACTGAAAGGAGTGTTTAGTTTGAAGAAGAGCCTATGCCAGCAACTAAATTGGATAATCCTCTTCACCTCTACCACCTCTAATTGTAAGTGAAGACTCTAATAAGTTTTTTTACTCTGATATGTCTGATAATGAATATTTAATTTTAGATCCTAACACTCCCGCAAGACCAAAATGTGCAGAAAATACAATTCAAGTAGTTGGGGAACTAGGTGGGAATCCTAGTGATCCTAGAAGAAATAGATCTCAATTAGGGAGTGTCCTTTATGTAAAGGACCCATGATTTGCTGAGAACCATTATCTGGTGATAAAATATGATCCAAAAACATATGAAGAAGCTTCAGAAGACCCAACATGGAAAATAGCCATGAAAGAATAATTCCATTCGCTCCAAAAGAATGAAACATGGGAACTAGTCAATCTTCCACCAGGGAGAAGGCTAGTGAAGTGCAAATGGGTATTCAAGACAAATTTTGTTGTTGATTTCTCTCCTATGAAGTATAAGGAAAGGTTAGTGGCCAAGGTATTCTCCTAATTCCAATGCATTGAGTACAATGAGACCTTTGAACCAATGGCAAAGATGGATTCTATAAGACTAGTTTTCGCCATTACAGCTTCCAAGAAATGGGAGGTACATCACATGGATGTGAATAGTGTCTTTCTACATGGTTATCTCAAAGAAGATACATATATGCATCATCCAGAAGATACATGGTTCAATAATTTTTATTGTCTTGTATGTGGATGAACTTCTAATGACAAGAAGTTCCATGAAAGAAATTGCTTCCTTGAAGGATGCTTTGAACCATGCCTTCTCCATGACCGATTTGGGACTACTGAGCCAATTTTTGGGGATTGATATTTCTGAATTAGATCTTGGAATAAAAGTACATCAGTACAAATATGGTCTATACCTGCTAAAAAAAATTAAAATTAAATATTGTAATCCAAGAAAGACTCCTTTAGTCTCAGGAGTTGAGCTTGAAGAAGCAAAATCAACTCACTTGGAAAACCATATTATGTATAGACAACTAGTTGGTTGTCTTCTCTATTTGAATGACACTAGACCTGATATTTCTTATGCAGTAAGTTTATAATATATACATATGTATCATCCATATAAAATCCATTGGAGGGAAGCAAAGAGAATCTTGCACTTTTTTCAATTAGCCAAGACACGTGGGATTCACTATGTTGCAAAATCTGACCTAGAGTTAGTTGGTTTTACTGACTCTGAATGGGTAGGTGATAAAACTGATAGAAAATCAACTTATAGATATTTTTTTATGCTTTCATATGGACAAATCAGTTGGTAAAGTAAAAATAAAATTCCCATTGCACTTTCTTCTACAAAGGCAGAATACATAGGAGTTGTAAATGCAGCTACTCAATGTGTATGGTTATAAGGCATACTTGGAAAGTTTGGGATCGAATATGACACTTCCACTGTCATATTTTGTGAAAATCAAAGTTCTATTCAAATCTCAACAGGCCTTGTACAAAGGCAGTGATCCAAACACATAGAGTCCACTTGCACTACATTAGAGGACTTACACACTATTAGGTCATTCCTTTTCACTATTATGCATCATGTGATCAAGTTGCAGACATATTCACCAAGAAATTCTCTAAGAATACATTCAACAATCTCAAATCACTACTTGGGGTAGATGATCACATGGTGAAGACTGATTGAAGACAATATTTCATAAATTTTGTTTCATGTTCATGTTTTGAGGGAGTATTTTTCCCTTGTGGTTTTGCCTCTTTCCTTATTTTTCATGAACTAGCAGTATGTAAAGGGTGACTAAGACTTGTTTCTAAGCCCTATATCTCTAAAATATTTCTGATAGTTTACATAATTCAAGCTTATGTGGGGGTGTTATAATAATCAAAAACCCATTCCCATATTTGGGATACATTAATTAATCATTTTGATTAATTTCCTAGGTCCTATACTAGCTAGTTGGCATCCACTTGCACCACTTGGTAAAAACTCGCCAAAAATACCTCTAGGAGTGCCTTTAAAAGATCATGGATAAGATTCTGACAACTACATAGACTTTCTAGTTTAGCAAGTAAGTTTTCCTTCCTTATCCAGACTTAGACTGCTTTTTAACATCTTTAAGTTAAAAAGGTGAAAGCTAGTCACATAGAAACTACCCTGTTTTTGCACAACTCTTCCTCCTTTTTTTTCTCTCTTAAAAGCATGAGTATATTTAATTTCCATCACTTATTATCTTTCATACATCATTCATCCAATTTGTGATCTTCCTGGACTTATTTGGAAAGTGTTTTGTGCACCTAGGGGATTTTTTACTTTTAGTAAGCCTGCGATTGTGAGGAATCAACTTTCCTCCTTGGGAATTCAAATATCTAATGTAATTATATGTTTGTATAGTCTATTTATATATAATTTTGGATTATTTACACTTATGCAATGCAATTTATTTTTATGCACCAATTTTAGTCACCAATTTTGAGTGGATCTTTGCATGTCTTCTAATATTTTTTGTGAGTTCAATTGATCTAAGTCTTGGCTTAATTTTCACAAGTAGAACTGGTTGAAATATCACTTAATGAACCTCCTACTAAAAGGATATATGCATGGTTCCAAGATATTCTACAAGAGACAGAAAAGCATGGAGAACCATAAGACACATCCAAAGAGCGAAGGATACCTAAAATCTATCCAGGATATGTTGCACAGATAAATCACATTGGTGGTTCAAAACCTTCCACCTATGAAGAAGATTCTAAGAATAAAGTATGAAAAGATTCCATGCAAGAAGAATAAAAATATATTACAAAGAATTATGTCTGGGAAGTGTTTTCTAAACCTGAAGGGAAGTCCATAGTGACTTGCAGGTGTCTTTATAAAATCAAGCATGCACCTGATGGAAGTATTGAAAAGTATGAAGCTATTTTTGCATCCCATGGTTCTCACAGAAATAAGACATTTTCTCTTTTGTCCAAGTAAAACACTATTATAGCTATGATTTCACTTGCTTCAATTCTTGGGTGAAAGCTTCACCTGATGGATGTGAATACTTCCTTCCTCAATGGTGAGGTTGAGGAAGAGGTATACATACAACAACCTGAGGAGTTTGTAGTTCATGGGAAGGAGTACCATGTATGCAAACTGAAGAAATCCTTGTATGGGATTAAGCGATCCCCAAGGGTTTGGTACGCGAGGATTGACAACTATATTTAGAGCTTGGGCTTATCCAAAAGTGATGTTGGTCCAAAACTGTACTTCAAGATTGTGAAGAACCAACCTTTGATATTGGTTCTCTATTTTGATGATTTGTTCCTTACTGGAGAAGAACAACATATAGTTGAGTGAAAGATTGAGCTATCTTATAAGTTCGAAATGAAATACTTGGGTCTTATACATTACTTTCTTGGTCTTGAATTCTGGAAATGGAAAGATGAGATTTTCCTTTCACAAAGAAGGTACACAATTGATGTGTTGTGTAGGTTTGGTATGATTGATTGCAAATCAATAACTACACAAAAGGTTTATAACCCGAGGAAACTACATGAGTAATATTTCAGATCAGATCTAGTGGATCCTACTATGTATAGACAACCCATTTGGTTCCTTGATGTACTTGATACATTCTAGACCAAACATATGTTATGATGTGAGTATCTTGAGTTAGTTCAGGTATGAGCCAAGAAATAGACATTGGGTTGCTACGAAGCATGTCTTTAGATACCTTCGAGGGATTATTTCTTACGGACTCATCTATGGTTCCGGTGGTGGAGTGATGCTAATTGGTTATGCTGACTCTGACTAGGATGGTAATATTGTGGACCGAAAGAGTAGCTTGGATTGAGCTATCATCAATTGGTCTAGCAGAAATCAAGGCTCCATAACCTACAATACTACAGAAGCAAAGTATATTGCATCTGGTACCGCATACCGAGAATTTGTGTGGCTTAGAAAGCTACTTGTTGGGTGGTTCAGTGAGAAGCTTGAGACTATAGCCACTCGTTTTGACAATCAGAGTTGCATTAATCTCTTATAAAAACCTGTGTTTCATGACAAGTCAAAACACATTGAGATTAAGTACCAGTACCTCAAAGACATGGTCCATATAGGTGTTGTAATACTTCAATACATTGCTATTGGTGAACATATTTCATATATGTTGACTAAGCCTTTGTCCTTGACAAATTATGCGTACTTGTGAGACAAGCTTGGCATGGTAGATAATGCCTCCCTCATTGAGAGGGAGTGTTAAAGTTACACCATCATGAGTCACTCTCCAAGCCAATATTGTGCATTAGGATTGGGCCTCATATGTTGAGGTTGTGCCTTAGGGAGTTTGAGTTGGACTCAAGAAACTTGGAGTATATTCTTGAGTTGGAATCAAGAATGAATAAGCCTTATGTGTCAAGGTTAAACCTCATGTGTTGAGGTGAGTGCTTTGTATGTCAAAGTAATGATGGTGTATAGTCTTGTTGGACAAGACTAAGGACTTATGTGTCAAGTCAGATCCTCATGTGTTGAGGTGGTACCTTATTTGTTGAGGTAATTCTTTGCATGTCAAATCATGAATGATGTGTGATATACTACTAACCATGGTCTTAGATATGGATAATCTATCAAGTATCCTCTAGATACTGGCCACCTCTAGAGTAAATTACTTTAGCAATATGACCACTTAGAATGATGGTAGAACAAGATGATCACATGATGACCACTTAATCATGATGAACACTTCATCTAAATAAAAGAGAACTCAAATTTCTCATAAGAAAGACTTCAGTTAATAAGAGAGAACTCAATTTGTTAACTTCGGTAATGTTAACAAGGAAGACTCCAGTTAATTGTTCACTTCAGTGATATTACCAAGAAGGAATTCAGTTAAAAAATTTAGCTAAATGTTAATAGCAAAGATCTATTAACTCAAGTGTTTTGTATGATGACACTTGAGTTAAATTACAAGATTACACTTAAGTTACGACACTTGAGTTCCGACACTTGAGTTGAACTAAAAGACGACACTTGAGTTACCCACCTAACTAATTGGTCGATCATCCAAATATGGGGCGAGTTCTCCTAAAATAGAAGATCTAATAAGTGATTGCTTGTTGGCACTTGATTTATCCACCTAACTAAGTGGGATTACATCCAGTCGGAACGCAAGTTCATCCTGAGGTCAAAAGTCAATAATTTGAGCCAAGAATGAGATGTATGATACACTTGCTATGTAGGATTTGAGGTGATTAAGGTGAAGATTGAATCTCCCTTGAAGGAAGTTGTGCAAGAGACCAATATAGAGAATTGGTTGTGTGTTGGACACATTGTTTAGTTCTTCTCTCTATATATATTCTCTGTTGCTTCGTGATTGCACCAGGGGTGTTAGATACTTCTCTCTGATATTGCAATAGGGGTTCTTGGCATTTCTCTTGTTTTGCACTAGGGAGGATGAAGTAATTTGCTCAATTGTAAAAGACATTATTTGTTATCTATCATTATAATAAGGAATATTTGTAGGTGTTTTCTCCCTCATGTTGTATAAGGTTTCCCAAGGTAAATTATGTCTCTCATGTGTGAATTCTTATGCTTATGGATATTTAATGATTCTCAAGCTCAAAAAGTAATTCTTCAATTAAGATAAAAGATCAAAGTTCAAAAATTCAACAATATTTTTCATTCAAGTGATGATATGGGTACCATTAGAAAGCTTCAAACACAAAAAATTAGTCTTGATTTACTAGACATGGATGAGGGAGGATACACAATCCTTAAACCTCATTAGGATGTGGGCATCATTGGGATGTTTTGAGAACTCGATATTGGTATCGATGTCTTAAACATGAAAAAGGGGGGAAACTAAATCCTTGTGCCCTAAAGGTGCATTATAAAGCTCAAGAAATATGAACATGGCCTTGAACCACCACATAGGACCTTACTTTCAAATTTGTATTATATAAGAGGAGATACAAGTTCCATTACAAATCTTTTAGCAACAAGGTTGAGTCATGCATTGTTGGACATGGACGAGGGAGGAAACTCATCATGAGTCCATATATGAATATTCTAGAAATATAGGGAAAATAATGTCACTATGGCCTCCTAAGGGTATACTTGTCCTCAAAATGAGGATATGTTGACCATTACAATTTTCTAAGCACTCTAAAGTATGGAGGTTTGAGCATTAGTTATGAGCAATTGAGGAATTTTAGGAATTATTATTTAAAGGAAAATTCTAGAGCTAAGGACCATGGCTGACACCTCAACCCACCACAAATTACCTCTTTTGGTGATATTTGGCCTTCAAGTGAGCATATGGGAAGTCTCAGGATCTTTACTATTAAGGAAGGAAACTTAAACCTTGGACTAGGGAAAGAATTATGCATTGAATCACCACAAGTTACATTTCCAAGCTATCCTTAGCCTCTAAGAATGGATATTTCTACCATCATGAGGTTTTTGGCACTAGGTATGGCTCTTGAGGCCTTCAACTTGTTCATGGGATAAAACTTAGGACTTAGGCATTAAAGGAATCCTTTATGCATTTGGGGAAAATAATGATGCCTTGAACCTCTATAAATGACAACTCTTGAATGCATATTTTTCCTCTAGCTAGGGATAGGTGTTTCATTAACATTTTTTGAGCATTAGGTATGGGTATAATAGATCCCATACGCACCTTAAAGCCCATGGAATTAAAAATTAGTGATATTATGATATTTTGGGTGTTAGGTATGGGTCTCGGGGTCTTGGAGATGATTCATTAAGGAGAAAACCCATGTATTAAGCCATAAATGAATATGATGGGAATCCATGCTCAAGATCAGTGCATTGTAACAAAACGCATGACCTACAAAGGGAATAATTGGACTCCAAATGAGGTTATCATCACCATTATCATTTTGAAGTAAAATGTATAGGTCGCATGGTTTTGAACATGGCGGAGGGAGGAAACCTACATCTTATATCCTAAAGGAATATTTTTTGCATTAATGGAAAAGAAAAACACCTTGAACAAACATGCATGACCTCCCAAATGGATTCTTTTCCTCTTAGTGGGGGGATTGGCACCATTGGTGATTTTATAAGACTAAGTATTAGTTTGATGGTTTTTCTAAAGGTTAGTCATTGAAACATAGACATTATTCCTAAAAGGTAGCTTCTAAGAATCAAGGTCAATGAATGAAGCTTCAAACCACTAATGATATCCATGTATGGAATAGTTTTCCTTTGAGTGGATACATAAGTATTGTTAGAAATAGTTTAGCACAAAAAATTATTCACGAGTTTCTATACACGGATAAGGGATGAAACCTAGTACTTAATACCTTGTTAGGATGTGAGAATCATTAGAGTGTTTTGATCACTTGATATTAGTCTTGGTTCCTTGACTATGGTCAAGGGAGGAAACAAAAGCCTTAGGCCCTAAAGATAGATTCTAGGAATCAAGGAACATGAACAAAGGCTCAAACCACCACTTAGGACATTACTTTTCGATCTTGATCCTCTAAGACGAGATACAAGCCCCAATATAATATTTTTATTAATAAGGTTGAATCATGTGGCCTTGAACATGGTCGAGGGAGGAAACTCAAGCATGAGGCCATAGATGAATCTTCTAATCATCCACATTAAATAATATCACCATGGCCTCCTAAGCATATCCTTGGCCTCTATGCACCATTAGGAGTTCTTTAGCAATAGATATGGGGGTATGAGCATTAAACATGATCAATTGAGGAATCTTAGGCATTAGTATCTAAAGGAAACTTCTAGATCTCAAGGTCCATGTATGACACCTCAAAGCACCATAAATTACCTCTTGTGGTGATTGTTGGCATTCGATTGAGCATATGGACAACATTAGGATCTTTATGATCAAGGAAGGAATCTTAGACCTCGTACTAGAGGTAAGAATAATGCATTGAATCACCATAAGGTATCTTTCCATGGTATCCTTGGCCTCCAAGAAGGATATTTCTACCATTATGAGTGTTTTGGCACTAGGCATGGGTGTTGAGACCTTCAACATGGTCATGGGATGAAACTTAGTCCTTAGGAAATAAACGAATCCTTGAGGAATTCAAGTGGCTTCACTAGTTGACCAATATCATAGCATGTGAGTTCATATTTCGAGGTTTAAAATTGTCAAAAACAGGCCAATATATTGCAAGTATTGGGGGTGGATGAGGGGTTTAAGGTGAGGGGTATGGAGTTTACGAGGATTGGTATATAAAAAGGGGCAGGGAGGGGAGGTTTTAGGTATCAAGAGGAGGTTTCAACAAAATACGTTTTGCTCAATATCTATAGAATTAATATCCCATGATCACATGTGCTATGTGAAAGGTTCAATGAGTGAATCCCTTGTGGAGGAATTTTGGGCAAAGAATAATTCCTTGAACCACTACAAATGACTTCTTGAATGTAAATTTTTCCTCTACCTAGGGATAAGTGTTTCATTAGAATTTTTTAAGCACTAGGTATGGGTCTAATAGAGCCCATATCCATCTTGGATCCCATGGCATTGGAATTAGCACACACATGCTTAAAATGCACACGTTCTTATAACACACAAATGCTCAGAACTCACCCTTGCTTTTATAGTGCATGCATGTTATTTGAATTCAATTTTTTTGGGTGCTGACTTGGTTGGTTCATATGTAGGTTCAAAGAGACAAACCTGGTGGTTTGGGATGCAAACACATTAAAAAAACTCCATTTTTATAATGATTCTCAATAACTACATTTTTGAAGTTATTTTTATATAAACAACACAAAACCTTCATTGATGAAAGTGCACACACATATAGAATCATAAATGTAGGTTTCAAATGTATAATTTTCATTTTGTTTTATTGTTTACTATTTTTAAGTTATATTATGACTTGATAGGTATCAAAATCCTAAAATACATATTTGTATTGTTCATGTTATAACAACATTATAAAAACTTGAATTTAACATATTTATTCAAAAAAATTCACAATTAAAACTTTTATATTTTGGAAGCTAACTCGATTTGGTACATTTCATCTTCTTACACTATATTACAATTCATTATTGAAGTACCTCAAATCATCCCTCCAAGTGAATTTTCCATATTTGCATTGCCACTAATAAATTACAAGAGACGATCATTAATTTGCACTCACCCAAATATGTCAAAATTTAACAAGCTAATGTAAAAAATATGTCAAAATCTAACAAACTAATGTAATTGAGAAAAATATGTCAAAATCTAGCGAGGTAATGTAATTGAGAATGTTTAGTGAGTTATACAACCCAATCAATGCAATTGAAAACATGTAACTTGGTTATTTAACCATTAGCCGAAAAGTAGTTGTAGTTATTAATATTTCAAAGGCCTTGGAAGTTAACAACATTCCACCTACGTTATCCTTTTTTTTCTTATTATTTTTTACCGCGATCTGAATAAGCTACCTTATTGACATCATTAGAGCTAGATGATTGAATGCATGGAACAATTTTTATTTTTATTTTAACAAGCTATTTTAGACAATTAAATGTTTTTTTACAACAATAAATAGTAAATTAAATGTTTAAGAAATCAAAGTTTTATGTAAATTTAGTAATTTTTCACAGTTTCATTAATTTTTGAAGTATTTCAATGTTAAGTAAGTTATAGGTTTAACATGTGTTTTTTTGTTTGTAAGAAATGTCTCTCACTTGGGGCCACTGCATTTCTACTATTGGCTAAGATAACCGTAATGTATTCGTAGATCGCACCCCCGGCCTCGGTCACAACAATCTTTATGATGACTAGAATTTTTGTGTCTCCTCCCAACTAACTCACCCCTAAGAAAATTGAAACCCACACCTTAACATAATAAGCTAGCAAAATTTGACAAACTTAATGTGTTATTTTTAATTGTTTTCATTAATTTTTCATAAATTTTAAAAATATTACTTAAATAATATTTGATTTATATTTTTTTGGAAGTATACTGAATGCTTATAATTTTTTAATTTTAATATTATTTAAATGGTTTTTAATTTTAATATTATTTAAATAGTTTTAAAATATATATATATATATATATATATATATATATATATATATGTTTATAAAAACATATTTTTTTAGATAATCATCAACTTTGGAATAATTTTTTTGTAAAATACTATAAAATAATTTTTTACATTTCAAACTACAGGAGTGCTCTTTCCAATGTATAATAGTGCTCATTCCACTGCTGGTGGTTAGCAAGTTTGAAACTTTATTTTAGAAAAACAGGTGGTATATTTTATACAGTCGGTTTTATTTCAAAACAACTTCTTTTATTGGGAAAACCAGCTTTTCTCTCTTGAAGCGTGCGTCATCATCGATCAATACAGTACCACCTTTTCCGTCTCTGGTAGAAATAATACACCCTGTTCTTTGACTATACAGACTTTGTGAATAGAGCACAACTGTAACAGAATTAATCCAAGCTGGCTATCCACACCACACGTTTCCTGTAGGCAGTGGCCAGCCGAGCAGTTCAGGGTTCCAGTTTTGGTTGAAGGGCAATCGATACATGTGCTGCTGATCAGTCATGTGTGGATTCGAAGATTGAAACTGTAATGAATTCTGAGTGTTTTGCCTCTTAGCAGGGTAGACGGAGGAGACTTCGTCGCCGTTGAAACTCATCGTTAGTGATACGTGGCTTCTGGTCTCAGAAGAATTTAGCTGCTGGGGGTCTACCTGGAGGGTAGATGAAGGCTCCACGTGGGACAAGGCCGCGTTGGCATCTGACGTGGCATGGCTGAGAAAGCTCTCCATAAATGGCCCCTCGCTCTGAAGCAGCCTAGAGAAGGAACCGAATTTGGGCATCGCTGATTTTTTTTTCACGTCGGCAGTTGACGGTGCCTCCAGCTGTGGGGAAGATTGACTTACTTTCTTGTATATCCGGCACAGTACCCAATCGTCCAGCTGAAACAACACAAACCCATAAGAAAGTGAAAAATCTATATAGATAAAGAGTAAGCTAAACTCAAGATAATTTGTATTTTTGTCGGAGTTTGGAGAGAGAATTTTTGTCGAACTCGTTGTTGAAATTGCAATTTTGGTTACTAAAATGGATTCAGGATCTTGGATAAAGTTGTTGAAATTGTAATTTGTAATTTTGGTTGCGAAAATAGATTTAGTGTTTTGGATAAAGTTGTTGAAATTGCAATTTAGATTGCGAAAATGGATTCAGTGTCTTGGATAAGGAAAACCCCTGAAACACTCAGATTATACAATTTCAACAAACTGAAACTATAATTTCAACAATTCTTACCTAATTTTAATCAAAAATTTTACATAAAAAATGATACAAATAGTCTAAAGTTTAGCTAGGTAACAGCTATATATAGAAAATCTTACCCGCAGAGATCTCTTTCTCTTGGTTGGCATGGTTTCAGCGAGGCGGTATTCGTGCATAATCCAGTCGGTTTTGAGGCCCTTAAGAGGTTTTCCTTTGTAAAACACCAGGGATTTCTTCACTCCCACTTTCTGCGACGACGTGCTTTCCGACGTTATAACGATGGGTTTATCTGTTCCCGTGGCTTTCCAGTAGCCGGAGCCGGCGGATCTGTTTGGCCGCTCTCCGTTAGGATATTTCCGGTCCCTCGGGCTGAAGAAATACCACTCTTGCTCCCCGAAACAAGCCTTCGCTGAAAATCAAAACCAGTGAACACATATACATACAGTGAGAAAGTATATAACTAAGGCAAACTCACATGAACTCGCCTGTTAGCAGTTTTTGGTGATGGAGTATTAAAAAAGTATAGTGGTGGATAGATCGTTATTTCATTCAAATTTAGTTAGTTTTAATAATTAAATATTGAAAAAGTATAATAATAAGTAGATCGTTCTTTTATATAAAAAAATTTCATTGAAAAACAAATCTAAAACAAATAGATACTTACCCGGCAAATCCCATGGATCATGCTGATACAGGTCAATCTCTGCAATAATTGAGGCAGGAACAGGAGAGGAAGATACTTTTTTCTTCAGATAATGGATGAGCAGCTCCTCATCAGTGGGATGAAATCTGAAGCCTGGAGGCAAGTGTGGCAGCACCTGGTGGTGGAAGGTGGGCAAAGGCAATCCCTCTACTGATTGCTGCTTCATGATTAAGCAAATGGAGAAGTTCTTGAAATATTGGGGTGGAGCTCCCCTCTGTCTTTTAACGTTGCCGCCCTCCACATCCTTCCAAATCCATCATTTTCCTTAAGCGCTCAGCACTCAAAGTAGGGCCCACTGGCGCTCTGACAACCACGTCGGTTGACAGGGACAGCAACGTGGCATTCAAGAAAGCTTCGGAATGGGGAAGACTACTCCGACTTTCCGAGGTAGCTGCTGGGAAATGGGTGGGACGGTGACAGGTGTGCACGTGGGGGTGATAAAAACAATATTGTGGATGGTAAGATGTCACGTCAGCTTATGGAATATTTTACTGTCTGTCTATTTTCATGAATCTTTGAACGGCTTGCTATTTCCTTTGCAATTTTATTCTCATTATTAGTAATAATCCATTTACTAATCCATTTATCCTTTTGCAATCTAGTCAAATTATTTTCCACGTGTCTGTTGTTAATTTGAAACTTGATAGCGATGGCGAAATATCTCGACTTTACTTATTGGTTTCCAATATGAAATATCTGACTTTATTATTGGTTTCAAGTATGAAATATCTGACTTTACCAATTAGTTGGTTGTAGCTTGTGATTATGGAATACATCAGATTCTATTTAGTAACAACTATGAAATATTTCAATTTAAATGTGTAACTATTTTTGGAAAATTTATTGTACTTTGATGCGATGGATGATATATCATAAATTTAAATTGTGCAGGAAGTCATATTTTTATTTTTATATTGATTTAAAATTTTATTTTATATCTATATCTTCTAATAAAATGTTACTTAATATCATCTCTTTTTTGTCACATAATATCATCTATTCATAGTCAACACATCTCCCATGTAATCCTTTGAACGAGAGCTCAAAAAAATCGCATGGAATCCTTTGAACGAGAGCTCAAATAAAGTCTTTCAAAGAGACTTTGGGACGAGGCTTCTCATTTTCTTCATTTTGAATTCTTTATTATTTCATGATAGGAAGGTTATTCAAAAAAATATTGAATCAATACTACTTTTATTTATCTATCCTTACTTATATAGCTTTTAAGACTTTATACATGGACTATGCTTTTAACACGAGGATTCACCTTGTTGAGCAATATCTTATCATGTTCATTCATAAAGAGGGGTTTTTAATTGTGAAAAAAAAGGTCAATAAATTGTCGGTATTGGGGGCGGGGAATAGGGTATGGGGGTTTATAGGTATTGGGGGTATAAAAAGAGGTTTCTATTAAAAAAAGGAATATATCATAAAAATAAGATTTTTTAAATGGACACATGTATTGGGAGGGGGAAAAACAAAAGGATTTTTGTAAGTAATTATCAATATCTAGTGAAATTAGGGGTATTCTTTAATATCCCATGAACGAAGGCGCTATGACATGGTTTCACTAAGTGAAGACCGTGTGACTTTTAAATGTTGTTTCAATAAGCACTCTGCATCAATGGATTCTTAGTCTTGGAAGGTTATTATAAAACATATTGGAAGGTTATCAAAAAAAAATATTGGATTAATTATACTTTTACCTATCTAGCCTGGCCTATCTCACCTTTAAGACCCTATACATGGACCATGTTTTTAAATTGTGTTTCAATAAGCACTTTTGCATCAATGGGTTCTTAGCCTTGGAATCCTTTTGGAAGGTCTTAAAGCGAGAGGAACTATACATGGACAATGCTTTTAAATGTTGTTTTGACAAGCACTTTGCATCGCTAGGTTCTTAACCTTGGAAGTCTCTTTTCCAAGGATAGGTGTGTGCATATGTACACATCTATGTGCTTGCTTGTGGGTTTTTTTTGTGAAGTTTGATTATGTACTTGCTTGTGTGTTTTCTTGTGAAGTTTGATTATGGAAACTTGTTGGGGGAGACACTTATGTACTTATCTACATGCTTGTTTTGTAGGTTTATTTTGGAAGTTTGCCTTTGTTGAAGATTTGAGGTATGCATGATCTACTTCAAACCTTGGTTTTTGAATAGTTTTTTCTTATATATGAATTTTTCTTCAACAGTTTTATAAATACTAATTTTAGCAACAATGTGAGAGAGGTTTCATGCATCTTAGTTTTGGGGTTTTGATTCTTTAGTGCTCATTAGAAATGTTTTGGAGAAGTTACATTACTATTCTCTTAACATTGATATTAGATTTCAGTACACATGGTCAAGTTGAAGAAATCTAAATTAATGTCGTTACATATAAGCCTTAGAAGTTCAATTTAGATTACGAATAAGTCACATTTAGATGCAATAAATGAAATAATACCAATTCAACATGGTGGTATGGTGCTAAGGAATAACACCATATATTGCAAATAAAAAAATCCCAATTCAACATGGTGGTATGGTGATAAGGAATAACACCATATATTGTAGGTTATGGATTTGGCATCAAAGATGTGGAGCTTAAAAGTAAAAAGGAAGAAACTAGTTAGCAATAACAAATGTGCAAAGAAATAAACTAAAACAAATTCCTCAAATCAAATCCAAGTAATCTCCTTACCCCTAAGGATCGACAAGGGGAAACATTATGGTTTAGATAGAGGGTATTATGTTTGAAATATTAAATTACGATGATAATGATGGTTACATTCCACTGAGATTAACTTGAGTCCATTGGACCTTAAGAATAAAGGTAAGGAATTAATTGGTTTTCTTTAGACTTCTATTTCTATACTCGAAAAAATTGATTAAAATCTTTCTTAAATATTCATAGTTGTGATGTGTTAGTAGGTTAGGAAGATTGATATTGTTACAAATATTTTGAAATTGAGATCTAATGTTGACATATATATCACATTGTAAGAAAACGTGATTTTCATTCTCCACCTTCTTAGTGTCACAAATGACAAATTATTTCATCCCATGACATTTTAGGAAATGCCCAATTCCATGTTTCAATAGAGATCTCGTGAGAGTTCATTTTTATTTTTGCAATGTTGATTTTCTTCTTTGCACTAGTTATAACAAAAAAAATAGTTTTGATCTTTTAAATTAAGGTTAATGACCTCTTTGTAGTGTACCTTAGTTTCCTCTTATCTTCTAGTTCTTCATCACATCACCATTAATCATTGAAAGGTCGCTCGCTATAGAATTTGTACATAAAGGTTTGATAAAGGTAAAACACAAAAAGAAAATGAAAGACAATATACATCTCTCATATTTTGACTCTTCACTCAAGAAAGATCAGTCGTCTCTTTTCTCTTTGCTTGCAATGCTCATTAAATTTAAATATTGGATAATTAACAAAGCATTAAAAAAATATCATGTTATATCTTATAGTTGGTTTTGAAAGATGTACGAGTTCATTATGGGTATAATTAGGCATCTTGATCTATTTTCAGGAGTTAAAATAATTCACTTAACAATCATTACATTAGGGTATTCTCGCAAGGATGAAGAAGTGGGATTGAAGCTAGTGAAATGAATAGGATACTATCAATAGTCACCTTTGAGATTTGCACTAAGGAATTAGGAATTCATAAGAATGTCTTCGATCCAAAAATGACTTGGCTTAAGCGTGTTTAACCCAATTTTTTTCTCATGATCAAGTTCATTTAGTTTGTTGTCCCATTTTCAAAACCTTACCAAGTAATGTTCCTTATAAACTATTGTTGAGAATATCCTCTCTATTTATTTAAGCATATAACATATATTCATAACCAAACATTATAAAACATTTTTCTAGGAAAATGTATCTAAATAGAGTATTTAAAGGCTTAATTCATTCACTATAGCCAATTTCCTAGAGCATTGCTTGTTATCGACCAATTTCTCATGTGCTTGAATGGTCCACTTAGCAATCGCTACATTAGGTGATGTTCATAGAGATGAGAAAGTGGGATTGAAACTAGTGAAATGAATCTCATAAAATTTCCACTCATAATATAACCAAGACTCCCTTAGAAAGTCACCCATCTCAATATGACTTTGGTTCAATATTACACTAAAAATGTCTCCCATACTTAAATAAATAGAATTAAGTCACTTATAAAAAAAAATTATAAATTTCATGTTTTTAAAAGTTTTGCAATTAATATAGCAAGCTAAATCAACTTAAAACAAACTGCATAATTAAACACCTTTAAACCAAAATCATGATAAAATAATTTATCTTTTCTAAAAACCATAATTAAAAAAAATATAAAATTAACAATTCACAATATGGAATGTCCCCTGTGTGAAGTGAATCAAATATAAAAACTCATTACTTTCTCTCTTAATCATTTTTGCAGGTACATGTTGTATGGCCTATAAATGTGGCGCAAGTGAATAATTAAGTTGGATAGCACTTGACATATAAACTGATGAACAAACTATGGGAGGGGACCAATACAAGAGGGGAGCTCATGGGTTTATGGATGGTACTATATTTTGTAATGTATAGGCAAATAAATATGGATTAAATGGCAATGGATTCTTTGCTTATAGTAAATTAAGCAAGAAATTTGTGTACCATTAAGACTATGCATCTTCAATTGCGGATGTCTTATGTTTTGAGGCTTCTAAAAGATTTTCCACATTTATCTATTATTCATATTTCCGCGAATTCAACAAATTCAATGAAAATGCGAATGTATTATCCAAATAAGGCATAAATGCAGATGAAGGGGTGATCCATTATTAATACTGTGTGAATTGTCACAATGCTATAGTGGTTCATATGAGTAAATACAATTTTGATGGCTAATTGCTTTGTGGTTCTCTATGAATCACCCTTTTCTGCTATGAGTTTCTTTCTTTCAACAACAATTTATTATAAGATTTAATGCCTATTTTTTTTTTTTTTTTTGTCAACCATAAATGAATGTAATTCTTTTCCATGCATGCTGAACTATTGGATCTCTTATTATCCATTCTAGACTAAAAAAACATGTTTTGTTGATGTCTATTTTGTTCCCTTACCTAGATGTGGATGTGGAACTTTAGAGACAACTTTTGAATTGATACATTTTGGAAGTGTTTCTTTTTTGTCTATATATTTTGGATTTTAGACCTGAGTATTCTCTAGTACATTATTATGCATTACTAATAAACATATCACATTAAATGTGTGTTTCTAAACCAACATTCAAAGTTGACCCGATCTTATAATGTTCGTCATTTCAAACATGCCACATTAAATGTCTATTTCTAACTTGACAATCAAAGATGGCCTAATGGCATACAACTTGCATCTCAAGCATATATTACTATTTTGCATATCCAAAATATATAGACAACTTGCATCTCAAGCATATCCATTATGCAATATTCAACATTAATATTGAATCTTATATTACTAGTTTTAAGTTCAAGTAATAGCTCGTGGTCGTTTTATATTAATATTTATAAAAAAATGTTTTTTCTTTGAATAGAGAACACCATGTGATGTCAACTATGTACATGTAATGTGCAATGTGAGATTAACTCAATCGTTTATAATCTTTTAAAAAAAAATTTAAGTCTATAAAGAACATCATTTGATATAAGCTTTCTACGAGTAATGTGAGATCCGTGGTAGGTCCAATGCCAAGCCTCCACCATGAAATTAAATTAGCTTTCGTAGGCATTATTTGTTTACTCAAGTTGGAGAGATAAAGTGATAATATAAACCTGATGTAATGACATGATGATGAAAGGGTATGACATCTTGGAGGAACCCATTGTCATCTGATTTCTTAGCTATCACAATTTGATGATGAAAGGGTATGAAATCTTGGAGGAACCCATTGTCATCTGATTTCTTAGCTATCACAATTTGATGATGAAAGGGTATGACATCTTGGAGGAACCCATTGTCATCTGATTTCTTAGCTATCACAATTTTCTTACTTTGGTTAGGCCAATTTCATTTTCTTAGTTATTATTTCATTACTTTAATTAAATGTTTCTTTATGATATACATTTTATTATTATAATTATATTTTTATAATGATTATATATAGTATTTAATTTTTATGATATATATTTTATTATTATAATTATATTTTTATAATGATTATGTATAGTATTTAATTTTGTTGGTTTGTTAGAAATGTTTTTTTTTGTCATTATATTTCAATTATTGGTTAATTGGTTAAGAAACCATAATTTTAGAGGAATCTAAGTTGTCAAAATCATCAATGGATTGCGTTTGGCGTGGGCCACATCAACCCTTAACATGGTTAGAGTTTTTAGTGTCTCCTCCTAACAAAGTCACTAACGAAACCCACACCTTAACTGAGTGAGCTAAGGGAATTGACTTCTGTTAGGATATTTAGACACTTATGAGTTAGTTAAGATCAACTTGTGTAATATATCCGTTAGGTAAAAGTGTGTTTCTTTAGTATGCATTAGTATGCATTTGTAAATATTATAATCCGATGGTCACAATATGTTCTAGACATAGAGTGATCCGACGGTTCAACTTCTCTTAGATCATACCTACCATTGATCCGTGGCTTAACATCCGATTGGTCCATGATCTCTATTTAAAGAGCATGGAGGGTCCTTAGCTAGTTGATCGATTATGAGAAGCTCATGTAACTTTCTTTCTTTTGCATAATAAATTGCTCCAAGTAGCTATTTGGTTGGGGTTGTGGACTGCTTCCTTCTCGAAGGTTTTAACCACGTGACAAACATCGATGTGTTGATCTGTGATCTATTTGTGTGAAGCGGTTGCTCAAGGTGTTCGGTCTTTTGGGAGTACCCTGTGTACCTGAACAACTTCATTATATCTAATTTATTTATAAATTCATTTAAAAGAATTCTATAAAAGTTTTAATTTGTTTTTAATGATAAGTGGAATGTTATTTAAAACAAGAATTGTTTCATACTTTTAACAAAATTAAAATCCAAAAAATTTAATCAAAATTATCATTTTATTTCAAATTTTCATATTTTTTAAAATTTCTGATAAGACGCTTGAAGCGGGTGAGTGTCTATCCCATGGGTTATCTACCCTTAGAACCTTGTCACAACATCTTAATGAGAGCAACCCAAACCTCCGTCGATTTTGAACATATGACCTCCACAAAAATTAGACATATTCATCACCATTAAGCCCACTCAAATGCTCTTAAAAAAAATCTCATTATAAAATTACATAATTTAAAAATGAGTTAATTACCTCCTTACAAATTGGAAATAAACATTTAATTTGTAACTTTTAGGAGCGTAATCTATGAGAGGGAGATATTTGGTAGACTTAAGGATGATACGAGGAAAAAAATCTTGAAATGTTACTATGTTTATTAAAAAAACCATTCCTCCTATTAATTTTAAGGAGCGAAATCAATGAGGGAGGGAGCCATTTGGTAGACTTAAAGACGATACGAGGAAAGAAATATAGAATTGTGACTATGTTTGTTAAAAAAAAAAAACATTCCGTGTATTAAATTTGAGAGTGAATTCCCTTTTGACTATTCATAGTAACATTGGTTTATGTTTTTATTTTATTTTTAATAGAGTGGAATCATTTGCTATTGTTATATATATATATTTTAAATAGAGTGGAATCGCTTGCAAGGTTATTTGGAAATATAATTATGATTATATTTTTATAAAGGTTTTATATTTATTTTTCAAATTAAAAAGAATGAGTGTTGAAATCACCATTGGTTTAAGATAGATTAAATTAGCATACTCCAAAGCGGGGGAAATGAAACACCAAAAAGAACTTCAATACGTTGTAAAATGAGGGAAAGTTGTATGTACATAGATAATATAATTTTAATTGTTTGAAAGCAAGTCTAGCTAATTTATGGTAATGATATCAATGAGAATGTATTGAATATGTAACAAAAAATCGTAACAAAAAATTAAGTTGTGTTTTAGAGTGTCTAGACTGCCCAAAAATTCGTGTGGATGGTGAAATCCAATGGGGAATCCATAGACATAAACTTTCTGCTCTTTAATCCGTTGAAAAAGGTCATCAGAGTTTTTTTTGATCTCCCAAGGCTGTATGGATTAATAGATTTTGGACTAAGGGGAACTCCTCTAAAGGAAAATGCTGCACCATTTGGATACTTGGGCTGAAATGTCCTCTAAATCTGCAGGGCCTAGTCCTCTTGAAACTAATTTTTTTGTTGTCATTCCAATTGTTTTTGAGACTATCCAGTTTAGGACCACCTTCTCACCTTTGAAGATTGATTTGTTCCTATTCAACCAAAGCTGCCAACATATATTTTTAGGAATGGCATTCCAAAGCCGTTTTAGAATGGGTTTTTTCTTGAGAGTTCCTGGAAAGAGACTATTCCAGACTATAAGGAGCTTTCCAAGGGATTCAGGAGGCTTGAAATGGGCATAAACAGGATGCAAGATGGACCTCCATACTTGAAGGGAGATACTGCACTGAAGAAAAATATGGGGAGCAGTCTCCGAATCTACATTCGATAGGGCACATCGAGAGGGGCCTTCTATTCCTCTTTTGCTGAGATTATGTGTAGTGAGTAATTTGTTATGCATTAACAATCATATAAAACAATTGAATTTGGGTATACAATCCGGATTCCAAACCTTTTTCCAAAGATTTGTTGAAGCGATGACTGTATCAGTTTGTAGTAGCTTGTATCCTTCCTTCACAGTGTAATTACCATTGCTGCCCCATCCAATGGAATCTCTGGATTTTTTGCTGATGGGAGCTATACCGTGGAGGAGCGGGAGAAGGAGATCAACAACGTGTTTTAAATGCTCAGGTGGATGGAGCATTCTCCACCCATTCCAATTTCGATTCTGGTCCCAAGTAGATAAATCGTAAAGGGTCAGAATGCCACTATCAAGTTCCCATTTGGAGAGATCCTCCAAGGGGAGAACAAAAGATAAAGGGGGGTGCCCAAGAATTCTGTCTCCCCATATTTTCATCTTCTTACCATTACCAAAAATCCAGTAGAAGTCAGTTTGTATTAGCTTAAGAGAATTTTTGCAAAGATGTCAGATCGATGTGCCTTGCCCTTCCCAAAAATGATTAAGGATTGTGGAGTGGCACTTCCTTATGTATTTTTTCCTTATAACCTCTTTCCATGCAAAAATGAGAGTCCCAAAAGCCCGAAAATCCACATGAAGACCCAAATTTACAAGGCTGGAAGTTGAATTTCATGATTCATAGTCACACAATCAGAATTGGGGAAAATCTAATAGTGGGTTGAAGTGGGAGTGAGTTAAGAGGTCGGGTTTTCTTGATAAATTTCGTGAAGGAAAGAATCACTTAAGCGCAACAGTATGGACCTCCTATACCTACCCAAGACATTAATTGAGGGAAGGAAACAACCAAGGGACATTGGAGGCAAAGAAGGGGACCTTCCTCAACTGTGCATGGAAGAGAAGAAGGTGTCGAGATTGGCAAAGGCCATTGATATTCCTATAGCTCTATGGTTGAGGTCATTGGTTTAACATTGTCCTTCCCTACCTCTCTACATGCTTGACAAACCCATATGTGTGCTAGTTTATCCTGAGGGATTGTGTCTATGGCTATGAGAGAGCCTGAGTAGTTCCTCCTGTGTGGATACATAGCCCCAACTTGAGGCTGGTCTCTGAGTGATGAAAGAATATAGGCTGAGCAGAGACCTACGGTTGGGTGGAACGTTGCATTTCCATAGCCAGTTGCTCGAGCAATTTCAATTAAAAGATAATTGTTTACTGTTGTCTTTGATTATGCCTAATTTATGTGTTATTCATGACTATTTATTTATGTTAAATTGAATAAGATGACCCATCTTGAGTTGTTCAATTATATGCCTGTGAATAATATGAAAATGGGTTTATTTCTGTGCATGAGTTTATTGATATGACTGTGATGAGAATGCTAGTTTATGCATGTTGTGTGTGCATTGATAGAGTTTAATTTCATTGTGCGTGTTTAATATGAATTTGCAACCGCATTTAGTTGTTTATGAATTTTGTAATGTGTCCATTGGGGTGAAATTTACCACTATGAATAGTTGTTCATGTTCCCTCTGTGGCTCGTATTGGTGGGAGCGGATGTGACATTGAAGATTCCCCAAGACCTTGCAACTCTTCTCATGTCCTTTTGCAAGTTACTTCCAAATTCCTCTCCAAAGTCATCATGAAGAATTAGCACACTACCTGAACCTTTGGCAAGAGGCTGCAAAATTGGAATACACATTGGACATGTCCCTGCACAAAAGACATATGCAACAACAACATGATGACAAGCTTCACAACCCATATGATCCATCCCTTTGATGGCCTTCTTTTCCATGTAAGCATTGTTTGGATGTCTTAATGAATCAGGAATAACTCCACCCCCAAGGATGTTATGCCCCTCTCCACAAACCATAATTCGACTACTACCTCTAGAGCTTTTCACCATGCCTCGAGGTATCTCTATTGAGGGGCATTGAATAAGGGAAAGGGAAATCTCAGCGATTGTACAAAGGCTAAGGCATCGATCTCTTGTTTCCTCTGGGTGTTCTTCTTTGCATAGTTTGAAGGTGGAGAATACAATGTGCGCAACATTAAGCAATACGTGAAGAATACAATGTTTTTCAAGAATCCTGTAGTTGAGATTTACCACCTAGAATCATGTCTACAGATGCTAATCCAATTTATTTATTTATTTAATTATTAATTAGCTATCCATAATGACTTTTTCCCCTTAATTGGCCATCTAACTGAGGATTCCCAAATATTTGATTGAGAGCATCAATATCACGAAATTCACCACAAAGTGTCAATTCATTGTGAATACAGGGGATAGGAATCGAAACAAGAGGATCGATATATGTTATCTCGACAATAGCCATCTCATAGTTTCGTACCCAAGAATAGAGCTATTCATGGTGCCATGTTGGCGCTTTATTAGAGCCACCATAACACAACTTTCTTGGACATGGCCCTCAATAGGACTGGTGCTTAGATCACCAGCTACATAGTCTCTACATTCAATGCGATGCAGGGGTAGGCCAATATTCCCCTGTATTTGAAGGTCGATGCTCCTGCCACAACAAAATTTAAGCCCATAATCCAACTACTTTCATGTCTGAAATTCGACAGAATCCTGTCGGTAATTCGACCACAACAATTGTTTTGGTCATCGGTGGCATATCGTCGAATATTCGATGACATGCCAAACCCAATCGAATATCTGACTCCCATATAGTCGAAAATCCTACTTCTCTTTCTAGATGACATAAGGCATGCTTTGTCAGATTTTTGATAGAGACCTGTCGAATGTCCGACGACGAATTCTGAATTTTCCAACCTCACCTTGTCATTTGTGTGACACTTAAGTTGTCAGATTTTCGACGGGTTCTAGTCAGTTTTTCGACGACATCCAATGGATCGCTATTGTCGGACTCATGGCAACCTTGTCGGACTAGGGCCATAGCTCGTCGAATAATTGACGGAATGAGCTCGTTGGAGCCAAAGCTACATCATCAGAGTTTAGCTCCAAGGTGTAGGAAATCCGATGAAGCCACATCTCAGTTGTCATCAAAAAACCGTCGATAGTTTGTTTATTAATAAAAAAAATAACCAGGTTTTAGATGAAACCTACATTGAGTAATCCAATGAAGCCACATCTCATCTTTTGAACCATGAACTGATTTATTTATTTAATTTACAGTGTGTTGTTATTGGGTGAATTTATATCTTAATGCCAAAGATATTACATATGATTTCCTTACAGTTCTACCTTAGGAGTTCATAATGTGTCCCTTTCAATCTTGAATTGCACCTTAGATTCTAGTAGGTGGTGTTTGAAATCGATTTCATTTATGTGTGGATTGGTGAGTTAATTTATAGGTTTTGAACCACTTTAAGGATTTTATCTGCGTACCATACCATGTTTGAAAGAAGTATACCAGGAGGAGCAAGATACCACAAGATCATTGTATGCAATGGATCCACAATCCCCATGACAATATTGATCTTTAAGTATGATGCAAAATTATTCTTCACAAGTTTTTCATTCATATAATCGGGCATGGAATGACCCAACACCATGGCATATTGGATGCCTCAAACTGCTCCACAATAGCCTTGGAAATATCATTATCATGGGAGATCATACGATGCCATGTTAAATTCTTGTCATCATGAAATGCATCCATTTCTTTCAATGTTTCTTGTAGCACACACATATCCTGCAACACCCACGCTTCCTACAACACCATCGTATTCTACATATCCCCCACAAATCCCTCAACCACAAATTAGTAAGTCAATGCAATTAGAATTTCTTTCCACCCCAAATCCCCCAAGACCAACAAAATTCCCTAACCAACCCATCTCCAAATAACAATAAAACAATCCAACCTACCTATAATAATGAAATCCAAACCTTCCCTACATACACTATCATTCCTTTGTCACTACACTAAATCCATCTAATATTAGGGACACTTTTAACCAGAATCCTTTTGTAGTCATTCATGAGAACGATGAGGAGGAAATTCCCACTCCATTTGACTCAAACACCAATAAACAGTCACAACTTCATGTCCAAAATAAAAAAATTCAAAATCAGTCATTACCCTTCCCAATAAACACTCAGGAGCTACAAACGCCACAATATAATCAACGTCCATTTCTAGAAAGGATAGATGTTTAAAAGACAATTACTCCCATCAAATTCGTTTTTGTAGTAGAGCTCAAAAATATATGTGTCAAAATCCCCTTACTGAATGCCCTAAAAAATATACCCATCTATGCTAAAATAGTGGGGGATTTATGCATTAGAAAACAAGGATGCCAAAAAATGGAACCACCAACCATACAAATTATAAGAAAATTAGATAGCTTTATGTGTGCTCATGTCACTACTGAGAAATATGTGGGCACATGAAATCCTTTGGTCACCATTTTTATCAATAACATTCATATTGTAAACATTCTCATCGATTTGGGAGAAACAATAAATGTACTGGCTATAGAAACTCTTTCTCGATTAGGACACTACAATATTTCTCCTACCCCTATAGTACTTGAACTAGTTGATAGATCCAAAATCAAACATAAGGGAGTATTGGAAGATATAACTGTCTCAGTTGATTCATGAGAGTGTCCCGAAAACTTCTTTTCCTTGCGACCAAAATAAAACCTAGGTAGACATACCTTAATATCAAGAAGACCCTAGCTGGACACAACTGATACCTTTATTAGTTGAAGGTCAAGAAATATGGAAATCACACATGGCACATAGAATAAACAATCACACTGCAATTTTGCATTTAAAGGGGATGGAGGTGCAATCTTTGGAGAAGACAAACTGGGAGAGACTGGAGGTGGTGTTGATATAGGTACACTGGATGGTGTCCTACCAGTAGCTGCATTTTTTTCCATATACAGAAGAAAACAAGAAGAAATAAGTCTACAACATTTGATGATGTAAACACAACAAGCAAATATCAAAGAATGACAACATAACCTTTGCTAGTCCATCTATGATGTATGTGCAAAATGCTTCACTTGCATTTTGGAGTTGAGAGAATATGTCTACCTGCATTAGAAATAATATTGTTTGAAACAATATATAAAGCAATTATTAGTTGAACAATCCTGCAACCACTCTTTCACAATGTTAGTGGAGGTGAATCCATCCCATTAATATATGAATGGCATAAAAGCCTCTGAGAAACTTACTTGTGGATATAGTTGTGTGATGCGGTAGAGTTCATATAAACCAATTGTACATGTTTGTTTATCTCCAATATTTTTGAAAATTGCGCCAAGCTCTTGCTGTAGACACATAAGGTAACATATACAAATACATAAGAAAACAATTAATTATCCACTAGAAGAATACATAATATAAACAAATTCTGAAATTCCAAGACAATAAAGTATCCTATTAGACACTTGAATCAATTTGGCATGGCACACATGTTTATCCCTTTGTTGAAGGAAAACCAACTACAAGAGGCCAGACACCTTCCCTCACACACACAATGGCTCTACACCCACCGAGGTTTAAAACTGGATTGTTTGCATAGCAGCACCACATCCCAACCACTAAACAAAACCCAAGGGGACAATGGTGTTGGAGATAGCAATCCACACCTTTATATGCAACTAGCATGGATTCCCATCGCAAAAAGAGAAATAACCTAAGTGGTATAGCAATATGTCAATCGAGGGTGGATCATAGCTTTGATTCCTAGCATGTCTAATTTTCAACAAGGTAACAAAGGAAGGTGGTTGGTGATGGGAATGAGACTTGAGCCAAAGTGTTATTTGAAGGTGAAATGCTAAGATATCAATACACACCTTGAAAACAAACCATTATGGATTCCCAGTATTTAAAGGGGTGAAGCTTAATGTTAGAACAACTCATTGGCCAAAGGTAGATCCTATGTTCAATTCCTATCATGTCTAGTTTTTAACAAGTAATTTAACAAGTCAGCCTTTTTGTAGTAAAAAAACTTGGCTTTATTGTAGTCAAAGACACATCCAATTTGGATATGTGGAATTTGAGAGCTAAAACAACACTATCAAGGAACACACTAAATGTATTTAGTTCAATTATTTTAGATGCATTCAATATCTCCTAGTCACCAATTGTAAACAAGATAACCATCATTCAGTAAGTGAAAGGAGACCTTACACAATCTTAGAAACACCGTGGGCTCACAAAATCAAGACCCTATATCTTAAAAACCTAATATATATTACACAAGGTAACATTATTACATCCACTTCATTTACAATTCGAAAACAAAAAAGAGACACAATACTACCTCTTAGCCTATATCACACTATCAGCCTTGAAAGGATTTGATTTATTAATTATGAATATAATCCATTATATGCCTCCAATAAAATCCCTTATAGGATCACATAAATATCATAGACTCTTCATCATAAGGGTGTGCTGGAAAAGTCAAGGAAGATTAGTTTTGGGATATTCTAGTTTGGAAGAAGGGATGAGAAGGGTATCCCCTTTGAGAGATGGAAAAGAATAGTGGTTCTGAAAGATATCAGGTGATGGGGCTTGAATAATCCTCAATGTTTTTGCAAAATATTTGTAAGCCAAGAGTATTTGAAGGATATAAAGTGGCAAAGGGATTTGGTATCAAGTTATACATCAAAAATATATCCATCCAACTTCAGTGGATGAATGGATTCAAAACCCATGAAAATCACATCATAATGGTTCACTAATTTGGAAAGAAACAATAAGGAGTATAAACTCTACGGTGCATTGATTGAGTAGTTGAGAGGAATGGGTATTTTCTATATACCACAGGATGAAAATCCACTTCAATCCTCTATATGGAGTCAAATGTAAGTCATAAAACATGTTATGTGTGGTTGTAAATAACACTAATGAATGGCGAGATTATATTAGAAGTCTAAATTTAGGAATTTGGGAATAATGGACTGTTCTGACAAATCAATATGGTAAAAAAATCTTAGTGGATGACGCTATACTCCTAAAATAGGGTATAAATACATGTGTATTCCTTATTGGGAGAATATAAATCCATGTGTGCCATTATTTCTATTTACCAAGAAACAGATTCTTCACCATCATTTATAAGATCACTTACTGATATCAGAGAAAAATATCACCTACTAAATCAACTGGATCTACTGCTTCATTAACAAAAACATAACGGGTTGGGTCTCAATCTAGAAATTTAGTCAAAAAGTGAAGAATTACTCCACACATACTCTAGATGAAGCCAATGCTAAATTTTGAATGTTTGGGGACACCAATTTGATTGGGATCTTGACTCCAACACTAAATTTGACTACATAGTTGCTTTGTGTGATAGGTTAGGGTTTCATTTTCTATCTGGAAGCTACAAATGCAATCTATGTTCTATTGTTATCAACTTGGGTATACATATGACTTTGTTGATAGATGATGCCATGATAGGGTGTATCCCTACTCTGTTCACCTAAACAAATTTTGTAATCTACATAAATACATATAATATAATATAATGATGCTTTATTACTGATAATAAAAAATTAAACATGAAACTTGTTGGGAAAAATATTGAAGATCTCAACAAACATGTGGCTAAGAAGTATCATAGAATATAGTTATTACAAATTCAAAGCATGCCCTATATTTACTATTAATAATTCAACTACAAACATACTTTGAACATAAATGATAAAGTAAAAAAGTCATCATTGTAAAATACACAACCAATGCTAACTCTCCTCCTCTTAGAGAAGCAATTTGTTAATAATATTCATAATCTCCAAGATTGATATACACTGATTGTCAAGATCCTTCTTTGAGGAGCTTGATGGATGACACCAATTTAAATCCCAAATAAAATATGCAGTATATAAATTTAGAATCGAAAAATGCAAGTATTCCTTCCAATGAAAAAGGGAGAACACACTTTATATATAGGATGAAATCCAAAAAAACTGGCATAAAAGAAAGGTAATACATAAAAAATAGATCCAAAGAAAATACATACTATGGTTATCCTCTTGATTTCAAAATAGTTCTGTAATCATACCAAAAGGAATGCTTAACACTAGCCATCCTCCATTGGTGGCATGGGGTGCATATTAACAATACTAATTTATCCGAGGATAAAAAACACCAAACTAGCTTCCAAATGAAGTATACCTCATATGAATGAATGTACAAAGAGTAGAAAAAATGCAGTAATTCTTTACACCCAACAAAGAGGGACACACTAACATAGGTTTTTTTACCCCCTATTTTATATGGGTGTCCATGTGTGATTTTGATCACAATCTTTAGAGGGGTGACCTACAAATGTTGCATGGTTCAGTCCTAATGTGACAATATGCTAAGTTTGATCTTTCCCTTTCCCATGGAAAGTTTCTTCCCATAGAAAATGATATAACCCTTGCAACATTGTTATTTTTGGGTATCGTTTCCTATCGTGATGTTCTAGTCACTGTTTGAAGGCATTATTTTAAACCTTCCATATTTACATAATTCAAACAAGCAGGGTAATGCCACATGTATCAGTAGGGTTATTCAGTGTGGTTGATGGAATCCAAAAGTAAGGGAATTTTATGGATCAACAATAGTGACATCCTCATATTCATATATGGGCATTAAATCAAGTAAACCTGGGCATGACTTCAGAACTTGGAAGTGGTGAATTTACCATTTTGTGCAAGTCCATGGGTAAAATATGGTAAAGAGAAGTTGATTAACACCAATCTTATTGATTCCAGGTAGTTTTCATCGTAGAACAAGGTCTAACTAGACCTAAAAAGGAAATTTGGATTAAATTTGAGGATAGATCTATGTGCGAACTCCTAAAGGGAAATTCTGGGCATACATGACCCTAAAACCACCATAAAACAACAATTTAGGAAGTCTCTGAAGGCAGATCAACTGTAAAAGGATTCACATCCAGTAAACTATAATTTACAATACATCCAATAAAAACCATTTCCTTCATATTGCTTGTTACCCACTTTTTGGCATGTGTGTTAAAATGTGGTAAGTAGGGTTAACTCACATTTCTGGGTAGTCTACAGGTCTAGTCAACACATTAGGAAGTATTTTTGAGTTTAACATCATCTAGCCTGCAAATTGAATGCATTAGGGTTACTTTTGAGTAGTGAAGGTGATGAAACTAAGGTATAGTCACCAATGAGAAATTCTAGGAGGAATTACGACCTTCAAGCAAGACTAAAAAAATATATGAGCAACAAGTCTGGGATTCATATAGTAGTATTCTATACAACAATAAAAAAAAATTATCTTTTGGAATCGAGACTAGTTATTGTAGCAATGACAACAACAAATCTAGTTTTGGTCATGTTACCACCATACTAATATGTACCTGGTGTATAAAAAAGGTATTTCTCTAGTTTCCTTCTCGACCACACTCACTCTATTTATCAACTCAAGTGCCAATTTTCCTATTTCCTTTCTACCTTGACATATAACATCAACAAACAGACTGGGAATTTTGAATGAGAAAAAATGGATATGTAATGCATCCCTTGGAAATTGTGGCAGTTTGGTTACGTTATCAACCACAACTATCAGCAACAGGTGGATCTACAGGAAACCATACCAATATGTCATTAGTAACATCAACAAACATATTAAGCATGTTGAAAAAAAATGAGATGAAACATATTCCTTGGTGGGAATTCAAGCAGTTTGGTTGCATGCACCCTTACTTTCTATATACATGAGAAACATTACATATTTATGTATAATGGTTTGGATTCATATGGATTCACATAAACATATTTTTGGGAGTCATAATAGGAAGGATATCAACTATGGATCTTCACATAGGTTCTCCCTCCCGTTTTGGTCCATGTGTCCTTGAACAAGGATGTTAATTGATTGAGAGAGCTATAGCCCCCCAATATCATATAGACTGGTGCTTCCAGATCTCCCAACTTTGAAATTTGAAATGAAATACTCCCTTCTTCCTTCAATTAGTCAAATCTATGTAAGGACTTGGATTCATTTCCACCCTTAAAATCCAAACGATTAAGAGCATGTACTCGAAACTTTTATATTGAGAAACTAAAATTAATCACTGAAGTATCATTCACCAAAACCTAGAATGTTATGGCCCCTTGGAAACCATTAAACTAAAACCCAAAATAAGCATTGTCACTAAAAGCAGCCATCGCCTATGTTACCAAAAACCTCATCTAACAAGGTCATTTATGATACAAAAATGTCGTGAAATCAAAACAAACCAAATCCATTGCTCAAGAAATGGGAAGTATTTCTACTGACCACTTCTAAGTTCTCACAAGTTCTTGGCAGAAAGAAAAATCCCTAGTTGTAGAGACAAAGTGGCTAGACAATGGTATGAATCAATGTCTCATTTTTGAAAACCTCTTATTTTGGTATTCCATCTCCATAAGGATGATTTCATTTATGGTTCCAAAAGTGCCACTGGTCCTACTAATATGGGTTCCTTCGATGGAGAAGAAATTCGAACTATTTCAGAAAATTTTGCAGCATGTTGTATTGGGGATCTTAGCACTAATGATTTGGTCAAGCAAAGAAAGGAGTATATGCAACTCTTTTATTATCTTCGAAATTAGACACCATTGAGTGGTACAAAATGTGCTTGATAGGATACTAGGTTAATGAGTCCTATTTAAAGATCGTATTGAAGAAGATACACACCTACTCACGAAATAACATGAAACACCTGAGTTGACCTTAAAATAACATGAAACAAGCCTAGCTATTGAACCTAGACAAATTCTAGGTGAAGGGAAACAAATTCCCATTAGAGGAAATCTGAGGTCTAAAATGGGCCTCCTAAGGAAAATGATAAAATAATAGTTAAAATAATAAAATAATAGTTTAAATAATAAAAGAATAGTTATTAATTTTGGAGGAAGAATGAAAAACTACTTTTTTTTGTTCGTATTTTCGACATATCTCCCTGTGTTTTTACTCAAATTTCAGGCGGGAGAGCTCATTGGATGTAGAATTTAATTCTGCGTCCAACGAGTACCCACACTACATACTTTTGACGGACCCTGCTACCCCAAAAACAGGAAATTCCTAAAAAACGTGACAGTTATCATCACATTTTTCAGGGATTTCATATTTTTTCGAGTAGCAGGGTTAATCAAAATTATGTTGTGTGGGTACTCGTTGGACGTAGAATTGAATTCCACATCCAATGAGCTCTCCCACCTAAAATTTGAGTAAAAACACAGGAAGATATGTCGAAAATACGATAAAAAAAAGTAGTTTTCTTTTATGACAAATATGTCAATTCAACCATTATGGCTAACTCATTTTATTGAAATTCTATTGGTTCTTGAATTCCAACTCACAAAATTTATTGTTGGTGCGTTTTCTTATAAGGCCCATTTTAGACCCCAAATTTCCTCTAATGTCAGTATTGCATATTGTTGTAATCTCACAGATCACATAAGGTTACCAATAATACATACTAAAACATACATACATAACAGAGATAAGAGACAAGAACTAATAGATTGTATAACATATTATATTAGCATGAGAGGTTTCATACAATATAGAGAACTGAACCGAGTTCTCATCTGGCTCAACGGCCTAATATATATGATTACAAAATAGTTACAAAATAACTACTTGTTGGTTCGATGAACCGACACGACCTTAGGTGGCCACCTAATCTCTAGTTTAGTCAGCCGACTGACTTAGTCGGCTAATCGACTAAATCGGCTATCGTTCAAGTCGACTTATCGACTTACTCCTCCAACATCTCCCCCATGAACAAAACGTTTCTTTGTCTCGAAGAAACAGGGAGGTACAAAATTCTTTCTGTCTGTCTTAGTAGTCATTATGATGTGCTTGGTCTTCATGGGCTGTGAAGTCTAATGGTCTGTCTTTTCTGTACACAGACTTCGACAATTGTTGGGGCTGTCACTACTAGGTGTTGTTGGAAATCTGTCCAAATTTGCAATATTTTCTGGATGTCCATGGTGAGTGTAGTCAGACTTGATAAGATCAACATCTTCTCTGAAATGGAGACTTAAGCTATTCTCTCCATGTCGGGACCCATAAATTGGTCCTTCTCCTTTGCAGTCTCGATAAGTCGTTTCATCTATGGGCAGATGATGTCAACTTTTTCCAAGTTGGGGATAGCTTGGTGCACCCACTAATGTGCTTCCCTCTCAAGTTTCTACAGCTTAGCTGTCTCAAGCATTGTTTGTTCTTCTATTATGGTTCTGAGTGCTTCATCAGTGGTTTTCCTATTTTCAAGTGCTTGGATCCCTTGTCGGGTCTGCCGAGTTTGTTGATAGACTTGCTCGTAGTAAGAAGGCCAGTCTCACAGTATTTCTTCAGTGATGACAGACTCCTCCATGCGATCTTGCAACACTTTATAAGCTTCAGAAAAGGCTGTGTGATGTGCCATTAGGAGGTGGGCAGTTTCTTCTTTTTGCTCCTCCTTTGTTTCTTGAATCTGTGCTTGGAGTGCTGACACCATGCTTTCAAATAGCTAATACGGTATTTCGAGCAGTTTGTTGGTGTCGACCTCTATGGTGCGTGGCATTACTGATTGTGCAAGGTTTCTGCATTTGTTAAGGAACTCGACCTGTTCTTTGACCTTGTTGTTGAGTTCCTTACGTCTCTGCTGGCTCCTTGTCTTTGCTTCGACTGCTAGGGTTTTTAGGAGTTGTACTAGCTCTGCATCGGTCAGTGAGGTTGCATCTTTCAATTTGATATGGACCTTTGATGGCTGTCCATGATGCTCCTTATTCTGTTTCTCCTTCCTCTTCTTATGCTTTTCCGTCTCTGTTTGTGTCGGCACTGGTGTACCTACAAAAATCGAGTCGGGATTTTTGGTTTGTGGTATAGTGGTTGATGGTTTCTCTATTTGGGGAGGTGGGATGACTGTTGCCTTTGGTTGGTTAGATGTAGGGGGTGCAGAAGTGGATGTAGTTGGTGCTTATGGTTGTGGTTGGGCTTGTTTTGAGTCAGGGGGTGGTGGTGGTGGTGGTGATGGAGTTGGTGAATGGTCGGGGGTGATTGGGTTGGTGGAAGTGAGGCCAAGAGGTGGGTTGTCGGGCTGGGGAGGTGAGTCCAAGTTGGAGAACATTTGGTTAATTTGTCGATTTATGTCCTCGACATTTTATTCTCCTCTAGTTGGTACAGCGGCTAGCAGGTTGGTTTGGGGTACAGTCAAAGTGATAGTCGCAGTCCGACGTGCGGTAACTTCGGCTTCCTTGTCGGGATTTCTCTCAAAATTTGAAGTGATAGTTGTAAAGGTTTGTGACTGGAATTCATGACCTGGTTGGTATCCAGCGACCTCGAAGAGAGGTGATTTTGTGGACAGCTTCTGTACTGACGTGAATATCTCAGGCAGTTTCTCAATGAATGCCTACAAATCTCTGTCCTTGTCGAACTTTTCTTTGACAGCTTTCGACATAGTATTTCTGCACAAGTCGAGTGGGCTTATCGAATGTTGTTCTGGTACTTGCTCCTTGGTTACTTTTGTCGGGGATGGAGGTGGAGGCGTAGACACAAGATCTATGACATTTTCAGGCGTCGTCGTGTGGGTGATCTTGGTTTTCTTTGGTCGTCCTGGTAGTGCTCTTGCCTTGACAAATATTTGGAACTGGGTTTCTACCAGCACTTTATTTGATGCGACATCTTCTATTATATCGATGGCCATAGCTCCCAATTCCTCCTCATCATCTGATGATTCTGTAATGATAAGCTTGTGCTTACCTTTTCCCTCTTGTCGTTGTTGTGTTATATTTTTTCTTGCAGCTGCTATCTCTTTCGACGATTTTCTTATAATGCCTTTTGTGATAACATACTCTGGGTTTTCTGGTTCTGTCTCTCCCCTTGGCTCCTGGGTTGGGATGAGACTTTCTGCAGCCGGAGTGATTACCTGCTACTCTACCTATGTTTCTTCTATCTGTGGTTCTACCCTCTATGCTGTCGGAGGTTTGATGATGGTTTGAATTCAACCAATGTGTTCGACTAGTGTCTCCTCCGACACAAAGGTACTGATGTAGAGGTTTAGCTCATAGTCTTCTTCTTTCTCTTGGTTGGTTAACGGCTCCTCGATCGAGAAGTCGATCTTCTTTGCTGTCATTGGTACTGGTATTTTTGTTTTAGCTTGTCGAGACAACTCCCGAAAGATCTGGTCGACCGATGGATAATAGTCGAGGGCTTTTGCATTTGAGTCGACGCCCTGCATGTACCACACTGAAGTATGGTCAAGCTCTAGCTGGTTGTGGGACCTTGTCGGTAGAATTCCTCGGATGTTTTGAGGCACCCTCCATCTATTCGTGTGGACTTTTCATTGTTGGAGCCAGTTCTCCAACAACATTTTTCCATCTTCAAGTTCCTTCAAGGTTCCTTTCTGGGAGAATGGTTTGAATCTCCACATGTGGAACCTTGTCGGTTCTTGAAAAATTGGGTTTCCTTCGGGGAAAATATGGTACATGACTATCCATAGTATTAGGGAGGGGAACCTGATGATTCCTCCCGTCTCTTGGCATCTCTCGCAGATGGTCTTGACCATGTCGGCGACATATTCATCCCATCTGTATATCTTTCCATTTGTCACAATGGTGTTGACAGCTTCTAACATGTCTAATTTGAGGTTGTTGCCTCGACCTGCCAAGGTGACTGTTATGGCTATTATTTTGGCCATAATCTGTGGTGTTCGGGCTGTGATTTGACTAATCATCAACCCCTTCGAGTTTTTGCTCGAAGTCGACCCAGTTAGTTCTTCAACCAGTCCTTCTTTAATACCGATTGGTATTGGGTCTCATGTGTTTGAGAGACCTGTCAGCTTGGAGATGACTACCCCAGAGATGTTTATCGGTTGGTCGAAGTAGAACCGATCGTTGTGGTACTGACTTATGATAAATTTTATGGCTGTTTCCTTGGTGCCACTGAAGCTGGGCATGAGCGGTGCATTGACATAGTTGAATATGGTACTTTATTTTATTTTCTCTACAACTTGAGTAGGCTTCTTGTTGACATAAGCCCATTCTTGCATCTCGGTCCATAGTTTTTTCCATGAGCCTTCGTGCACCTTAGCATTCTTAATGTTCTTTAGCCTTTGGACTAAAGGTGTTTTTGCAGTTTGTAATTCCTTGGGTTTGGATGAGGCTCTAGTCTATTTGGGTGCCATCTTGTTGATTTGGTGGTCAATTTCGCTAAGGTATTCTTGGCTTTCAGTCATTTGGATGCTCTGATGCTCTCTTGGTATGAATTGCGGTGAATGATCCTTCGACGGTCCAGTATTTATAGGGGATGCTTTGGGTTTTTTTCTCGAGAAGTGTATTAATGGCGGACGTGATGTTCCAGTTGGAACACTTGAGTGTGTGTTAATGGCGAATTGCTTTCGGCGCTCGAGGTCATGAATGCGTGATGGGACTATCGAGGTCGTCGGTCGATCTTGGTTATGAAAATGGTCGATGGCGTTATGTCGATGGGCATGATGTCGGTTGTCGAAGTGGTAATTTCCTGTCATAGTTTTCTGCATGTATGGTATTATTTTGCTTTTTGGATTTTTAGGTTTTTATAGCTTTTGGTTTAACCGTTATGGTCGTTATAGGATTTTTTTTTTACTATGTTTATTTGTATTTTCTGTAGCACTTTAGTCGGGCTCCATTAATGAGTTTCCGAAATACTATGTCTTGTAACATCCTTAGTTGGACTGATCCATTGGTATGTATCTTCTCAAAAAGATAGGGTCCCATCCATTCTATATGGAGCTTTTTAGGTTTACCTTTTGCCCGACTATTGTATAGTAAAGCAATATCTCCTACCGATAAGTTTTTGTTTTTGATGTTTTTGTCGTGCCATGCTTTCTGTTGTTGTTTCTAGATTTCTTGATGTTGTATTGCCATTAGTCGGTGTTCTTTCTTCCCTCCTTTGTTGTCTCTCTTCCCTCTCTATTTTCTGAATGTCCGACATACCTTTGTGTGATACTATCTTCTTGATTTCCCTTTTGGACGACTTCTCATTACTGGTGAATGGTATCTTCTTCTAGGTGACTAGAATCCACTCCACTTTATCCTGACATATGACTAGCTACCCCCCCATAGCTTATCTGATGCTTTTAAAAATCCTGTATAGTTCGGTCTACTTGCTTAGGAAGTATTCCCACTCCCTTTTTGCAATGAAATTTTCCCACCTATTTTGCTTTTCCACCCAGTTAGGCTTTAATGGCAGTCCATGAAGTGATGGACGAGGTTCGACAATATGACCCACTCCCTTCTCGATCAGGAATTTAAACAGCAAGGTCGGTAAGGAACACAAAAATTTCTCAGTGAGGTCTGTGTAAAATTTCTCCTTGACGATTTCCACCGAAGTTCTGTCTTCTACTGCTTGATCATCGCAGAAGTCATCGTAATTTTTTCGAACCACTCCGACAAGTTTATTCTTCCCCCTCGGATCAATTTTTCTAGCAACTGTTGATCTTTAGTCCCTTCTGGCTTTTTCTTCCAAGAGTTTCTTTAGAAGTTGGGGCACTGATTCTACAAACTTCTCATGTGTTTCTGTAAATAATCTTGCTTTTTCTTATGCGGCCATTAATCTATTTCTTCGTGTGTAATTCTGAAAATAATTTGCAACTTTACGTTCCAACCAGTCCTTAATCTCTTGTTCTGATATCATCTGTTTGCATACATTTCAGACATGTACTACTGACAACGAAACCAATGCTGTAATCTCACAGATCACATAAGGTTACCAATAATACATACTAAAACATACATACATAACAGAGACAAGAGACAAGAACTAATAGATCAAATAACAAATTATATTAGCATGAGAGGGTCCATACAATACAAGGAATTGAACTGAGTTCTCATCTGGCTCAATAGCCTAATATATATGATTACAAAATAGTTACAAAATAACTACATGTCGGTTCGGTGAACCGACACAACCTTAGGTGGTCGACCTAATCTCTAGTTTAGTCGGTCGATTGACTTAGTTGGCTGATTGACTAAGTCGGCTATCGTTCAAGTCGACTTATCGACTTACTCCCCCAACACATATAAAATGCTAGTGTTCCAAATGTATGCATTTTTTTAAAACCAATAGTTTCCTCTTTACAAACCTAAACTACTTCCATCTTAGTAATCTTGTGCGATCATGTCCTTATACAAATATGAAATCCTGTATAGCAATTTAATGGGCTTTTTAAACACATTTTTTTCTAAGAAATCTCTATGTCTCTTTTGATTATGATAATGGTGTATCTAAATATATAATAAGACATCAAATGAATCAATGGATTATGTCATCTTTATCTTTCGCAAGGTGTTTTACTATTTTTTGATGCTCAGAAATGCTCCCAATGTGCCCAGAACTTTCACACACTACTGCATGGGTGTTCAGAATTGGGAATATTTTTTAAAATATTTGTGAAAACATTGGATTCTACAACTTACACAATCATAAAGATCAGAAGTTTCTTTTCCAAGTTATTCAATCATAGAAACAACTTGATAAATAAAACTATTTAAGTTAAGTTTTTAGATCATATAGAACAAAGTTTTCCTAAATGTATGGTAATCACCATCATCAACTAAATGTGTGTGTGTGTGCACATGCATAAATACCCAATGCACAGTTCAATCAAACAAAAGAAAACATAATTATACCTTGATTTGTGGAGCTTTGCACTATCTTCTTTTGCTTTACCTTTCAAAACATCATTCAACATACTTCACATTTTGTCCTGTTGCAACAATTTCATGTTAGGACCCATCAAATTAAATTTTGTTTGTTTATGAAAATAACAAAACCAATCTAAATAAATACAATACTATTACAATGTAAATTACAATACTATTCAACTATTCAAATAAATTAATTGTTAATAATATATCACCTAGTAAAACATGGAGAACCAAAAACACTATGTATATAAGGTCATCGATCACATCAAAATGCCATTTCTTGCCTCTTAACTATGAAAATGTTTCTCAACGCTGTCTGTAACAAGTTCCAATGGAGGAGTCAAATAACAATAGTAAAAATGAAACATTAAAGTTATAGAAATAGTTGTTTTGAATGTATTCTTCCTTACCATTCATTGAGCTCTTCTCTATTTCGAGAATAATTTAATATTCTCTACTAAATAGGACCAGCTATGTGAAGGTGAAAGCTCTTATGGCCCCTCCCCCTCTCACATCACTCTCAATTCCCCAAACCCAATGCATCTACTTGCAAATAACAATTTACTGCAAATTATTTCACTCAATGGCTAAAAGAAGATTTCATTAAATCATTCAATCATTCAGCAGCTGAAAAAAACATTCATTAAACCATTCATTTAGTCAAGAGCCGATAAAAAAAATCAGTAAACCATTCATTAAAGCATTCTTTTAACCATTCATTCATGAAACCAAGGAAAAAACCATGTAAATTTTTTTATTATAAATAAGAATTACTCAAAATTTCTTTAGTCACTTCCTTTTTACTTTTCTTCTCTTTAAATAGTTAGTCCGAAGCGCATCTTCCGGAATTTGATCCTTGGTCTCCCTACTAGACCGCTCGCAAGGTTGAACTTGCGGCTAGGGGCGATGCATTTCTGTAATAATGTCAAAATGTTTTGTTAATATATTTTTATTTTTATAAATACAAGTAATTCATTTAAAAAACCATTACGAAGTTGTTTTTTAACCTGGCATAGGCACATCAACATGTTCATCATTATCCTGTACAGGCTCAACCTATTCAGTGTTATTTGCATCTACATGCTCTGTAGTTGAATTGTGTAGAATTAGAGATAATGTTCATCATCTGTAATTATCTATACAAAACAGTAGCATATTAATAAATTCATTACCAGGAATCAAAGCATGATATTCGTCTGGCTGGTGTACATCCTCGACATGAACAGGATCATTAGTTTCCTGCTAAAAACTGAATAAATAATTTATGTTAATTTTTTATAATGAATAAATTGCATGAGAATTAATAAATTATCATTAAACTATATAGTTTTTATATACTTGTGCACTAGATGGATCAATAGAAGATCATGCAGTATGCCCAGAGAAGCTTCTCCAGCGTTCAACAACGGCATCAAAGCCCTGTTCGAAGCCAAGATTCATGTCTTCCTGAGTGGGAAATTCTTTGAACCGGTCAGCTTGCATATTTGCATGATGTCATTAATTTTACATTTTTTGCCAGAATAAAATGAAAATAATTTTTTGTATATTATTTGGATGTGGTTTCGCGGTTTCAATACTTACATATCAGGCCGCCAAGTTCGAATAACCACCAGGCCCAAGCTTGTGTTGACCAATTTTTTCCATTCTTGCCTTGGTGGCCTTAGATGTTTCTGACAACCTAATCAAGTGTTGAATTACGTTAGTCAATGTTCCAAATTTGATATAAAAACTAATAATAATAAGGCTTACCATTATATTTTGGAATGTATTGCATACCTCCCTGTTCCTGGTGGTATCTTTCCTGTTTTTCTTAGACCCTCTCTTTTCCATCTTCCATTAGGGCTTTCCACTCCCTAGATGGAATCATTGGAGGGCATTCATACCTAGGTTTCTTTTCTAGGTGAACCCTATACTGGTCTCAGGATATCTTTAGATGTTGTCCAGCCTTCTGTAGTACCTTCGATGTATTGAAGGTATCTTTTCTGAACAAAGAAACCAAGTGATTAGTCAGCTCATCCTTTAAATATTTTGCCTACTTGTCCCACCTTGTGCGGATGGTGGGCCTGAAGATCTCCAAGGACAAATCATTCATATGTTTCTAAAATATATCATTTCCTGCAAAACGTTAATGCCATCATTAGTTAACATTAAAATATATTATCGGTATATTAGGAACAAATTATAAAAACTAAATTGAACAATCTATAATCACTTGGAATATTCTCTATCTTTATTGAAACCAGTTCTTCGTTCACCAAAATTTTTGTCACTACTGAACCAGTGTGAGTGACACGAGAAGGTCCAGTAAATGCATCCACCCCTTCTTCTGCAGCATCTGTTGTGGGTCGGTCAACATCGGCTGCACCCTCTACTGGCCTCGAGGGTGTCGTAGAGCGTGTTTCCAACTGTTCAGTGGGCAATAAGGGACCAGTATGTGGTGTACGTGGAGTGGTTTGGACATTGGGACCAACAACTCCTTTCCCACCACTGTGAAGCTGCATAACTTCCTATAAATTCAAACCATTGTATTATAAGTTCAATAGCATATAAAATTAAATATTATAAATTTCTAAATGAATTTACATTATTATTCAGGAACTTACTTGCAATTGTCGAATTCTCTATAACAAGAATTGAATCTTTGATTTGATCTCTTCTGTAAGTGGAACTGTCAATGTCAGAAGAAGTAGTTCCTCATTTTTTTTTCCATGGTCTTCTGTAGCACCCTCGACGGGTCTGCAGACCTACTAATTTCATTATCTTTCATCAACTGGGAGACCTCAAACTGTAAAGAGTGTTGAGATGGTGTTTCATGAACTAAATCCCCTGTGTGCAACTGAAATATATAAAACATTGCTTAGTCTTTGAACCAATAGTGTGCACAAAAAATTCTATTAACAAAAATTGTCTATCATGGTAGATTCATAAGATTACATATAGGTTTACCTTATGCCTAGACGAGGGTGTGGTCTGATCAACAGCTGGGGATTTACTACGATCAACCACCTACAAAAAAATTAGAGAACATTATCACAATGAACGCAATATGTAAAAGCTAACAAATACATAACAAAAATAAACATTTTGCTACATGTTTTATATGTGTACAATTTTGAAGTATTTAGAATGTGGAATTACATTTAGGTTTACAGGTTTCCTCGAGGCTCCAGTCGTCTAATTAACAGTTGGGGACTTTCCCTGGTCATCAACCTACAAAAAAAGTAGACAACATTATCATTATGAACGCAAACATAAAAATGAAAAAGTACATAACAAAATAAACAATATGCTACAAAATATACATGTGTACGATTTTAAAGTATTTCAAATGAAGAATTATATTCATGTTTACTTGTTGCCCCGATGCTCCAGTTGGCTGATCAATAGCCGGTTGGCTTCCCTTATCAACACTCTACATGGAAAATAGATAAGATTATATAAATGAACCGAATATACTAATGAAAATACATAACAACAGATCTGTTTGTCCATCCTAAAATTAGTACAATGGCAATATCGATGTATACCTTCCACCTTGATTCAGGTCTACTAACATCTACTAAGAGGGAGGTGCCCCTGAGAGAACCCTGCAACAAAAACATACTAAAAATTACCTAACGAAACCAGAATATTCACTAATTTTTTTTTAAAACATAACATTTTGATGTATACCTGTTGCCTCGCGGATTGTGTACTCCTTTCACCTTCTGCTGAGGTGATGAGCCCCCGATCACCTCCCTGTGAAGTCAACATAGGAAATTTATTAGAAAAATATAATTATATGCTAAGAAAAAATCCTATAGATGTTAAAATAAGTAATAAATGGTTGGGTAAATTGTTTGATGCACCACAACCATACTAACCGTGTTTGTATCTACACGATTAAAATTGTAATTAATAAGTAGTTCTTTGCTAGTAGCTATTGATTTAATGGCATATACAAAGACACAGTTTCCTTCACGCAACTCGAATATGCAGTTGGATTGCTTAAGTGTAGACTTTGGTTGTGTACTGTTTATAAACCCCGCAATATTACCAGTTGTTTTTGGCCTTCCATCAATATACAAAATTGCTCCTTTATTTTGAGCTTTGTCTTTTAGTTGTATATAATTTGCTGACAACCCATATCTGCGCATACTTCATGTATATTGGACCAGGCGTAGCCAATCACTGTAGTTGTAAGAGGTTCCAACATACTCCATCAATTCTGCACATCTGACGTATCCAACCTTTATGCCATCCATGCAAAACAACCCCAATCCATGTAATGACCACGGTGCAATCCTATATATCCTCTCATTCACATAAAAATCAGTGTTTACTTGAGGAAAATCCCTAGGAACCCATTGTTTCACCAGGTGTTTGTAACTTAAAGGCACCTCGATGTTTCCTACTATCTCATCATCATACGAACATGACCCCCCTCCTTTGAGAAAAAATTCCATGCGTTTATTGAATTTTATTTTGATCTTATGACATCTAGTTGATCTATCCCTTGTAGACCTACTGGATGTCTCACTTTCCTCTAGCCTTCCCAAGCTCCCCTCGCTGGAGGAAGACAAGTTTGACAAATACCTGTAATTTGGTTCTACCTACACCATGGTCGAAATTTTTTTTGGAAAATAATAGCAAAATACCAGCAAAAAACTTGTAAATACTTATAAGCATGACATAAGGTTGATATTATTATCCTGAATAATATCAATAATTTCCTAGTATAACAATTCAACACATAGTCCTTTAACGTGATATAGATACCAAGTCATTCCATATCAAATGCTTCAGCCAATTAGTCTCAAAATACAAACTATATTTTTTACAATATCAATAGGTGTACCTATTTTAATTTAGTTTGTTTCCTCACCCAAAAATATAAAAGACCCAGTTTACGGATCTCAATATATGTGATAAAAGGATTTGCAAATATTCTTTATCTTTTTTTCAGAAGAAAAAGAGGTGTTCCAGCTTGATATTAAGTAGTGAGTAAAATGTATCTTTTACATAGTCTTGGCAATAAGTTAGTCCATTAACGAGCGGACATCCTAATTAGTATCAAAAAATATCTCAAGGGGAGGGACGGAACTCACAATCCCAAGATGACTGAAGTAGCAATACCACATGGAGAACATAAGGATCCCAAAAAACTTATCCAAGGAGGCATTGAGGGTGGAGAAAACACACCCCTGAGGGCATGAAAACAAACTCTATATCCCTAGCTAAAAAAAGAAAGATGCTGATGTATTCCATAGTAGAAAGAACCAAAAAAGACTATTCTGCACAAATTAAAAGGCTCTTAAATTAACTGTATCATGCCTTCCTCAATGATTTCTCTTTATAAAAGTTACGAGAAGGAGAGGAGGCCAACATTCATATTCAATGCTTCGTTGGATAAATGGTATTCACTCATATTGTGCTCCCTGTAGACATGGCTAAAGTCATATAAAAAAATTTATGATGTCGGTGGTATAGCATATATGTCGGATATCCAACTCATCACAACAAATTCCTGTCTGAATCGTGTCCCGATAGCCATCATGGTTTTGAGAATGTATCAGTTGCATCCGAATACATCATTTAGGGTTGAATTAAATGGAATTCTTCATGTTTAGGGTTCAATTGAATGGAATTCTTCATGAATGGAATGGAAAACTTCCATTGTTTAGGGTTACAACCAACCATTGAGAGGTATATGAGAGATAACAATAGACAAACAATAGGGAAATTAGGGTTTGCAGGTTTTGGAAAAAATGAATAATGCAGTCGTGATTTTTTGCAGATCTAAGGTGCAAGGATATGCCAGAAAAGAGAAAACATAGAGGATAGACAAAGGAAATGTAGACCTAAAAAGTTCATGGAATAATTGTTTCATTTATACTAAAATGTCCATTCCACACCCTAGCCATCCTATGGCACCACTAAGGTGAAAAATGATGTATATAATTATCAGGACAATTTCTATAACTGAAAGGAAAGGGTAGGATTTTCAAAGTATACCACTATTGAAACTTTATGTTGGATCAATTGTTTGAAAACCACAATACTTACTTATGCAACACAAGGAGAAAACAATCCTTCTCTGGAAATTAATCCCTCATAATTCCATCCCTCCAGTGCTATTCATTTTGGCATATATATGTCTATACTACTATCCATTAATTGCCAGCAAAGTTTCTGCGAATCCTTATTTTAAGTCCATGTTTTACTAAGTATACTAAGGGGTGAATAACGAATAAGCTACCAATATTTTTGTTGAAGCAGGCTGCAGAATAGTATGTCGCTTTTATTGTTGAACCCTTAAAGTATTGAATTGGAAAATAGCTATCCTCATATAGGTGGAAAGCATGCTTTGCACAAGAAGGTTGAGACTATATAGGTGGAGAAATGCCTGACTTCCATTGCTAGTGTCGGACATATCTAACCTACAACATAAACTACAATTTTGAGTGTATGGGTAGGGCCTACCTTCTCTTCAAAGCAACAGAAAGAAATTTAATGGGTGCACCGAGCATAATAAGCATGGGGTTGCATTTAATCCTTGAGCTATGTCAGCTAAGAAAAAAACACAAGCACTTGTGCTTACATTTTGGCACACAATCAACTCATGGCAACTTCGTTGGACAATCATTTTCTTAGCCATTTGCTCTTCCATCTATTGTAACTTATCTTGAGTCCCAACATTGCTTGGTATTCTAAGTGATTCCAAGTTATAGGGGTTATGTAAGGCCTTCCATATATAAAATCATATGGAGACATGTGGAATTATGAAACCTATTATTTTATACAAATTCTTTCATGGAAATATCTGTCCTATGATAAAGATTACTTTTTAGATAGATCTATACCATTTTTACAACAATATGGGAAACTATGGATTTGTTTGTGGCCTCAAGTAGCCCTAAAACAACATTCATTTCTAATTCTGGGATGAATGTGGGAAAATACAACATTCAGACCTAATTATGGGCTGAGTGAAATTCATTACTTCTTAGTATATGTGTAATCTTATTCAAGCTAGTGGATATGCTTAATCCTTCTTAGTTATGCTTGTTTAGTATTATATCGTATTGGTTCTAACATTCTAGTTAATGAACATGATATCAGAACTATTTCCATTATTTTTGAAACATATGAAATTACAGTACTAGTATAACCCCATGTGATTTCCTTTATTCCTATGATATTGATATCAAAAGCAAGAACCATGTATGAACCATGTACACGTGTAATGAATCTAATATAAGGATATCATGTTCTATACATTATATGCGATGTTTCCCTAATATAAAAAGATAGTATATCCTCCTAATATGTGTAAGGTTAATGTTATTCTATTCCTATGGTATCCATAGAAATACTGAATCATACACTACCCAATTAGAGAGATAAGGCTAATTGGACTTCACCTTAAAAGGGTCAAGTAGTTCCATATATAAAAGTGTATTCATGCATATTGGAAGACCTTTGTGGATCATGCATAACTTGGAAACAACAGGAAAATAATTACTTATAGGTCGCAAGACAATGCCCTTTATTGTTGGTCAAATATACCCAAGACTGTTGGTTTAGTGTCTGAAGGAATCCCTTAAACTATTATGTTAAGGGTTCCCCAAAGTTGAATCACCATTGTTGTAGGTGACAGTCAATCCAAGCCCTTAAATGACCTCCCTTTTCTAAATATTTGAGGTTAGTTACCCATCTATTTTGACACTGCTATGATAAATAAGCACACCTTCATATTGACCTCAAATTGTTATCCCAAAACTTGACCATTACCTCTTGGTTTCTCTCTCTAAATGTAGGCCTATTTGATATCTCTCCTTGACTGTATATTATGTATTTTTGTCTGGATTTTAACAAAGTGAATAATACTTCCCTCCATATAAACTTTAAACTCTTTTTGTGTTCATATATTATTCAAAATAGGTTATCTAATTCTTGGTGTTTATATTATTTCAAATTCATCCAATTTCCAGGGCTATGTTCAACAAATATGCCACCTTTTTACCTTGATAGTGTTAGGATTAAGTTTTGGTTGGGAATAATTTTTTTTTGTTAGACAAGTGTAACTAAAATATGGAGACTTGGAAATTGGAATTTGGAGATATAGGTGTCCCATGGCTCACCTTAGTAGGAAGGAATCAAATGATAAATTTTACACTATCCTCATTTACTAGTAGATGCAGTCAGTTGACTTCTATTTTTCCTGGGAGTTCATTTTCAGCTCCTAGACCCACGCCTATGAAAGAATAGATCTCCTTGCTAGAATTTGGGACTTCCAAAATTTATGCCGTAACACCATCCCATATTTACATGCGGATGCAGTCCCTTTTGATTTATTTTACTCCTGAGAGTTCCTTTTCAACGCTATCCTTGTATACATGTAGATGCAATAAGTGGACTTCTATTATTCTTGGGAGGTCCTAGAGTGAAGACTACTGATGTTTTGATCCAATAAATATCACAGTTCGGGATTTTAAATGTTTCTATTGTGTCTAAGGTGTACTGTCAGCATCATCTGCATATCTATGCATTTGAGTGTTTCAATGTTAATGGAAGAGTATCATTGGTTTTGATTGCATACTTTTTGAATTTATATATAGTTTTAGTGTTTGTTAATAATATTCTAGTAGAAGTATACATCCTTAAGCATACTTCATTAACCCTTGGCATGCATTTCCTAGAGTTTACTAAAAGTGTCCAAAACAGTGACTGTACCATTTTGGAAAAATCATACCTTTCACTTGGTGATAGATCTGAAGGATTGATGGTGTGGGTTGGTAGATAAAAAGGGATACTGCAACTTAGTGACATTGGATTTCTTCAAAATGGCCTTGTTTTCATTATCCATGCATGAAAGGGCATATTTTTTATGTTTTAGAAAAACAAGGGTGTTCTTGCTTGGCCTTAGGATTCTCACCATATGGGAAAGTCAATTATTTCTTGTAGAGAAATTTGCAACTTTTAGATTTCAATTTTTACCTTTCGACAGGCCTGAGGGTCCATTTTTATGAATTGTGGGAAAACACTAAAAAGAGTGAAAGCATTGATTTGGAGAATCCACTGCATGCATCTGGAGATTAGTTTGGAAAATCGTGTGCATGCGTTTTACAGGAAATCTTGGATACTTAAGAATAGTGCCTTCATATTTCACCATAAATTCTTGTGTATAGTATGACATGCATTTTCCTGAGCCACTTTAGAGTGATGTTTACTCTGTTTTTCTACATAGATTTTAGTTTTAAGCTACAAGAGGCATTTTTATCAATTTGTGTGCATACCTTCAAGCTTATGGAAGCATCCTAAAATAAAATCTCCACCATACATAATAGAGTATATAGGATGCATCTAAATTAGTGTCATAACCTATGATTTGAAAACATAATAATAATGTTGTAGACAAACCCTACTCCTTCTCTCTGAAATGAAATAAAAATAGAATACTTAAGACCTACCCCAGAGCCTTATTATATATCTGAGTAAGAGACCCTTAGGGTTTAAAAAATTAGCTTAGATCCAAATATGGATTGATCCCCAAACTAGACCAAACCCTAGATCTATTTCAGTCCTTGGATCTACACCCTTATCTCTGCATGATGGATAGTCTTTAATAAGTGGGATCCATTAGGTAAGAGTAGGTCTCCTTGGGATATGCACCTTACTACTAGACTTCATGCACCTTCTTTGACGAGGTCAAAATCATAATTGTTCTAAAACTAAACAATTCAGCGGCAAATAGAAAAAACAAACTGCTAATTGAAACTGAAGGTACTTTTCTTAACTTGAAAAAAAACCACTAACACACGCAAACTACTGGAAAATAGCTTGCTGGAAATATAACAACAATAATCCATTCTATAATAGTCACCCAAGTCATAGCCAATGCACCATACTTCTAAGAAGAAGAATGAGGAAGTGAAGTCTGATTGTCTTGTTTTATGCTGTAACTGAAGCATCCAGACCTAGTCCACATGTGCACCAAAAACAGTCACATGTGCAATGATGTTGAGAAGAATTCAGAGATAGAAATTCTAACAGTGGTAACACACACAGGCTGTTGCGGAAAACTCCAGGGGCCCATCAATGCAGGTCACTCTTATGAGGACATTAACAGATAGGTTCTCAGGGTGGAGATATTTCCATTTGTTCTAATAATCATAGTGATTGATACTCCTATCTTAGTTCTACTTGTGTTTGCAGGTATAGTTGTTGTCTTAGAATTAGGTTTTCTATTAATTTTTTGGAAAATTCCTTTGCATTTCGCTTATGGCCATTTTAATATGTTGAACTTTACAGTATTAGTCTTTAGCGGGTGTTAATGCACTCGTAATATTACCCTAATATGGCCATCATACTGTCACCCTATAATATGATCTGATCTGATTATGCACCATCATGTTTTAAATACATTTAAATACATTTATACCAGTCTATAATCTTTGTTGATTTCTTCCTATTTAGCTTGTCAATTTGCGTTGTTTCATGTGTTGTCTTAGTAATGAGGGATTGTTTCAAACTCCCTACAATTCTCCTTTTGGAACGTAGGATTGAACATCCTAGTCCTCAGTAGGATAAGAGATAGGTTTCACCCATCTCCTTATACTGGAATGTATGTGCAAATCCTTCATCAACATATCATAGGATATGTACAGTTTTCCAGTATAATCAAACAATACAATACATTAATGGTAGTCTTTACTCCAAAGTGCACTGGGAAGGAAGTGCATTAATGGATGTTAATGGTCAAAAGGAAGTGGGAATGAAATAGGACATAAAAACTCATCAATCTTATGTTGTGTAGACATTTACTTCAATTGTTGGTAGAAAGGAGGTGGCATCCAAGAATATTAATAGTACCAAACTTGCTCATATGAGATTCAAGTTATTCATCAAGAATAATGCTTGAAAAGTTAACCTTAAATCTTTTAAGCGTTAAAAAAATTGCACTAATATCTTTTTTTCTAATTTTTTTTTTTTAAACATCTTGTGGTTACACTTGCTAGTTTCACACATAAACTATGTTACAATGAAGTGTAAATAGAGTTTAAGCCTTGGACAATGGATTTAGATTAAAAGTAATGAGATGTTCTAGCTTATTGAAATATTATAAGAAACTCTATAAATATAATATTGTCCAGTGAATTCTAGGCAAATAAAATTTCAATATATCTTTCAACTTCAATTGGAAAATGGAGTTATTAAGATAGGGACCACTCTCTTATTCTTTCTTAGAAGGCTTGGAAATATTGTAATGTAACTACAAGGTATGCATAGTTTATCTAAAGGTCACTCCAATTAGCCTCTACACTTTGCAGCATCTCTCATGTATTTTCTGTCTAATAAGGGGAACCTTGAACTCTATATGAGACTAGTGGGAATATACCATGGGGCCTTCCAATTAACCTTTATAAAATTGTGTAAGAAAAGAATATCAAAACATAATCTAAAGCATAAGAAACAACAATGGCTCACACACAGGGTACACATTATAAATTTACCTTGAAACCCTTAAACATGGTTATTTTGATAGAAACCCATTGTTCCATCATGTGTACAAAGAATGAATCAATATTTACATATAGGAAATTTGAATGACTTAGGAAGGAAATTCAAAATTTTCACTAGTGAATGAAAACCTAGTTAGTGCTTAACTAGAGATGAAATGCCCTTAATTAGACATGTAATTTCTCAGAGATGAATTAACAGGGTCATAACTGACCTAAGTGCACAAGTGGAGGCTTAAACACATAAAAGCAAGGAACAATTGCATGATCAACTCATGCATGTGAGGAATATTTTCAGAATAGTCAAGGAGGGAACTACATACTCATAATAGTAAAGGAGGGCACTTGTAGCTCTTAATTAGTGGATTTAACTCCCTAGAATCACTCCAACAAATAAAACATGTATTGTCAGACCCTAAAATTAGGGAAATATATCCTAATTGAAGGAATGTTCCCTCAAATGATAGAAATAGACATGAGGATCACTTCCATGATATAGAAATAGCATATTACTCTCTTTAATCTAGTCTGGGATGAATCTCTTTGATGCCTTAAATGGTGAGATATAAGTTCGTAGGTGAGATATTGATTCTATGGAGAGGAAAATATGCCCTAACAAAATAAAATTCTGAAACCACAAAAGTCACGAGCTCTTAGAATAACACTTTGTGGAGTTAAGAAAATACTAACACAAATTAAGTTGTTCAAAATCAAATGCAATGTGTGTAATCTACACTAGATAATAGCCATGATACTTAAAAAAAAAATAGGGAATGTGTTCATCCTAGTAGACTGGGATGGGGCTCTCATGGACCATATAGTAGGTTGAGGCAACCTAGAAGACGAAAGGAAGACAATAAAAAACTAACCCTAACATGTTAAATATAGAATGAGAGGGAATGAATAATTTCATAATGGAAGATGAAATACACTAGGGAATTGATTCAAAATCTATACTTAGAAATTTGGAAGATGCAAATGGTCATTAAATAGAAAAGATGATGGCTAGTAAACCCTAACCATTTGAACTGTCTTTCAAATCTTTGTGTTTGAGGGGCCTGAGTAATTTTTTTCTTAAAAACATCTCAACCACCCCTCAATGTAATATTGCATCGATACTATGATTCAATCTTGTCAAACCCTTATTTTGAATAACCCTTGTTCAATTTTTTTGAGATCCTAGTGTTGCTTCCATGAGCTAGTCACTTGATCTTCATTATCATTCACCTATACTACTAGCCAATTTCTCATTTTTCTTTTGGAAAAATTGGTGAGGTTATCAAATTGATGCCTCCACAAGGTTCTAAGCTTACAAATCTTCCTCTATTTTCTCCCTTTTTAGAAGCATTGAATCTCTTATGAACGGAGGGCCTCCAAGTTTCTTTTTTACTTTAGTGGCTTTCAAGAAAGTTGTGTTCTTTCTCTCCTACAAAATACCGCAAGTGGTGATCAATTATCAGAGGATGTCTATATTCCCTATCCATCCAACCTCTATTTTATTTTATTTGTTTTGAGAGGGGAGCAAATACTTCTTTCTTCTCACCACAATGATGCCTGATACTTGGGACAAAAAGGTACTAACTGTGCCAAAAACCTAAAACATGACATAAGAGTTATTTAAAGGTGATATGGATTATATTCATTAATTAATATAGGTGGCAGCAGGAAGAGAGAAAAATTCAATGATAGTTGTGTCCTTTACAACGTTTAATCTTCTTAATCTTCCAGCTGTTGCTTTTCTATGTTTTTCTTATATTTTGACAGCCAAACAAAATAAATTTTGGCAAATATCTGTTATCACTACAATTTGGAAATTATTGGGTTAGGTTCAAGTTGATTTCTAATAAAATGATTTTATAATAAAAAACATGAAAGAATAAATCCATAACATTTGGTAGACTTAAAGCAAATCCCTGTTGTCGCTACAATTTGGAAAATACTGGGTTAGGTTCGAGTTTCTTTCTAACCCAGGGATTTTATAATGATATTGAATTATAGTTGAAGTTTTGTGTAAAATCCCTAGTGGTTAGGGTACATGTGCCTTCTCCTCAATTTCACAATTGGGTGCATCTAATATACACCAAAGGGTAGGATGTCACATCCCCAAACTCTATTTACCCCTATTACCTCTATTTTCATGGGTGCTGAATGTGGGTAACCTACTCTAATAATCTCTTCCTTTCCCTATTGGCCTCTAATAGCCTTTGACTTTAATTTATTTTCCTACTCTAATAGATTGTTCCCGTAGCCCATAATATATCTTAGTCATCACTACAATAGCAATATCACTCAGCTATAATAATAGTGCAGTATAACAACCAATAAACCCGAGCCTACAAGTTATTTGGAGCAGGACATGAAAGAAAGTAAAGGGAAGAACATGGCTGTAGGGCAGACATTAGGGAAATATGGAAAAACAGTAAAGGGACAAGAAGGGCGAGACAACAAGAAAGAGTGATACTACCATGATCCTGGACCATGAGGGAAATCTTATC